>CAKOAT010430709.1:442357-478269 GCA_932364175.1 Eruca vesicaria subsp. sativa | reverse complement strand
GGGAGATCGAGGCTCGGGATGGTCGGCTCGACGTACGGCGAGCTAGTTCAGCTTGGCTAGGTCGCCATATGGCGAACTAGGCGAAAAGAACCAGTGGGGCAAAGTCAGCACCTCTTAGTTCGCCCAATGGCGATCTAGCCGGGACGGGACTAGTTCGCCAATGGGCGAACTAGTCGAGATGGACTAGTTCGCCCATCGGAGAACTAAGCCGGGCCAGCTTAGTTCGCCCAATGGCGATCTAGCCGGGACGGGACTAGTTCGCCAATGGGCGAACTAGTCGAGATGGACTAGTTCGCCCATCGGCGAACTAAGCCGGGCCGGCTTAGTTCGCCCGGCTTAGTTCGCCGATGGGCGAACTAGTAGAGTGCCTCCTAGTTCGCCCATCGGCGAACTAAGCCGGGCCAGCTTAGTTCGTCGATGGGCGAACTAGTAGAGTATCTCCTAGTTCGCCCATCGGCGAACTAAGCGGGGCCGGCTTAGTTCGCATGTGGGCGAACTAGTCGTGACTAGTTCGCGTTTTACGGCTGTTTCGGATTTTTGTGGTATCGTAAAACGATTCTTCGAGTTTTATAAAACGATTCTTCGAGTTTTATAAAACGATTCTCGAGTTTTATAAAACGATTTTTCGAGTTTTATAAAACGATTCTCGAGTTTTATAAAATGATTCTTCAAGTTTTATAAAACGATTCTTCGAGTTTTATAAAACGATTCTTTGAGTTTTATAAAACGATTCTCGAGTTTTATAAAACGATTCTTCGAGTTTTATAAAACGATCTTCGAGTTTTATAAAACGGCTTCTCGAGTTTTATAAAACGGCTTCTCGAGTTTTATAAAACGATCTTCGAGTTTTATAAAACAGCTTCTCGAGTTTTATAAAACGGCTTCTCGAGTTCGCGTTTTACGGCTGTTTCGGATTTTTTCGGTTTCGTAAAACGATTCTCGAGTTTTATAAAACAATTTTTCGATTTTTATAAAACGATTCTCGAGTTTTATAAAATGATTCTTCGAGTTTTATAAAACGATTCTCGAGTTTTATAAAATGATTCTTCGAGTTTTATAAAACGATTCTTCGAGTTTTAGAAAACGATTCTCGAGTTTTATAAAACGATTCTTCGAGTTTTACAAAACGATCTTCGAATTTTATAAAACGGCTTCTCGAGTTTTATAAAACGATCTTCGAGTTTTATAAAACGGCTTCTCGAGTTTTATAAAACGATCTTCGAGTTTTATAAAACGGCTTCTCGAGTTTTATAAAACGATCTTCGACAAAATATTTTGCCGAAGAGCTCAAAATATTTTGCTAGTTCGAGTTTTATAAAACGGCTTCTCGAGTTTTATAAAACGATCTTCGAGTTTTATAAAACGGCTTCTCGAGTTTTATAAAACGATCTTCGAGTTTTATAAAACAGCTTCTCGAGTTTTATAAACCGGCTTCTCGAGTTCTATAAAACGATCCTCGAGTTTTATAAAACGATCCTCGAGTTTTATAAAACGATCTTCGAGTTTTATAAAACGGCTTCTCGAGTTTTATAAAATGATCCTCGAGTTTTATAAAACGATCCTCGAGTTTTATAAAACGACCCTCAAGTTTTATAAAACGATCTTCGAGTTTTATAAAACGGCTTCTCGAGTTTAATAAAACGATCTTCGAGTTTTATAAAACGGCTTCTCGAGTTTTATAAAATGATCCTCGAGTTTTATAAAACAATTCTCGAGTTTTATAAAACAATTCTTCGAGTTTTATAAAACGATTCTCGAGTTTTGTAAAACGATTCTTTGAGTTTTATAAAATGATTCTCGAATTTTATAAAACGATCCTCGAGTTTTATAAAACGATTCTCGAGTTTTATAAAATGATCCTCGGGTTTTATAAAATGATTCTCGAGTTTTATAAAATGGTCCTCGAGTTTTATAAAACGATCCTCGAGTTTTATAAAACGATTCTTCGGGTTTTACAAAACGATTCCTTTTATATTTCTTCGGGAAGTTTCGGCCGTTGATTCCGTCGTACCGATTTTGACCCCAACAGTTAGCCCCCCAGCTCGTAAGAATCTTGAGCCTTTAGCGTAAGGTTCTTTCGAGTGGTTAACCAGTTTTAGTTAAGTTAGACGGAATTAATGGTCGGAAAGGTCGGTTGAAAGTGATCTTTCCACTCTCCAGGGAGCGGAAAGCGTTTAAGATTAGGGCTGCGCCTTGTGAAGGCTGCCTACGTACCCTTTTGAGGGGATCAAGACTTTCGTAGTTCGTTTCGGAGTTAAGGTTCGTATGACCTTTTTCCCAGCAAGACCCTTACGGTCTAGTTATATGTTTATCGAGCATATTGATGTCGATGGCATCTGGACCTTTGCCGGCCTTGAGACTAGCCTTGTAGGCCTTTTGGTCTGGCCGAGCGTGGCCGTTATAGTTTTCGGACTGGCCGTGTGCTGCTCTGTGTCCCTGCCGCTTTTGCGGCTTTATTAAAAATCAGTTTGCGTTTTTAAGAGCGTGTTTTTATTCGTATGAATGTAGCGGGAAGATTATGAGTTGATATTGAGGGAGGTCCGCGAGTTGTCGTCTCGCATTCCTTTTTCCCTTAGTGTATCGCCTTGTTCGTTTGCCCGTTTTAGGATGTTTAGTAAATCGAGTGACGTTTAGATATAGACGAAGAGACATGCCTTTAGGATCTCGATTCATGCCTTGAGACGTTAGCGACCAGTGTGCTGGGTTTAGGGCAAGACCTAGGTTTACTTTCAGATTGAGGCTATGCGATGACTAGTCGGCTTTCGTTTTGCCTGTTGCGATTTTAACCTGATTCCATACCGATTTAGAATCCGCGATAGATTCTCGGCTTATACGATTCGTCTGGTTGGAACCGAGCATCTCACCGAGAACAATTTCTAAGTTGCCCGGAAGTGCTGACCACAAGTTTGGATTTCTTTTATAGCGCTATTACCCTTGTGTCGGGTGTTCGAGAGCTATCTCTGCGAGATAACTTAAGTTTGTTTAGGACTGTTGCGAGTTCGTTGTGATCAGCAACAAACTATTTTAAGTGATAGATGTTTACGTAGTTTGGGCCTTCGCGAATGATACGTATGTTAAGAAGTTTTGCGTATTTTATTGTCACGGACGGACTGTTAGGTCTTCCAAGAAAATGACTTTATCGAGGAAGGTATTTTTGTCGAAAAACTAATATCCGGGCGTCTGCGACATCTCGCAGTGCCAAAAGTTGGTTTTTATTTTATATGCCGCGTTTCGTATTTGGAACGTTTGCGAGCTCGAAGATGTTGCGCGGTGTTGCGAGGGTTTTGTCTTAACGTTGCTTTGCAGTACACTTTGGTTCGTTTGCGGATATTCGTAATTAAAACTTACATTCCTCTTTGGATGTTAGGTAGTTTTATGATTTGTGCTAGAGCAATTAGGACCGAGAGTAATCCGACCCCCCCCCCTCCTTCTAGCGCCAAACTGTGGAAACCGAAATTCACACTTGTCGATTTCCGTTAAATAAGGAAACTTAGGAAAACACTAATTTTCCAGAGGAACCGGATCTCTGCGAAAGCCAACGACAAGTAACCAAATAAATGCGGAAAAATATGAAAAACATAATAAAACGAATTTATAAAGAAAGTCGATCTTATTTCCGATTCGCGTAAGAGCGTTGCGATCATTACAAGGAGTTACAAAGGCTTTGGCCGCAGGGGGCCATCAACGAGTTACAAACATAAAACCCTAGATCTAGTCGAGTCGCAGCTTGATAACGGAAAACGGAAAAAGATAGGAAAAAAGGTTTGAATGATTTCGGACTGAACCTTATGAAAGGCTGCCTACGTACCCTTTTCGGGGTTCAAGTCGAACGTAGTTCAGTTGATAGTGCTGGACAAGAGATCGAACTGCCTGGGCGAGTTCATCTAGTAATTGTGCGCCAGTCATAGAAACCGAACTTGTCGAGAAAAAGCCTAAGTTTCTAAGTGCGGAAAATTCTAAAATCTAGAAAAGTTGTGAAAGTCTCAGATGAGAGCTCTGGATTTCGTCCCCCAGCTTCTGCCCTATGCCTCCTCCTTAGGCGGTTTTAGTCTTTCCATTTTGCTCGAAACCGAATATTTCGGGAACTTTCCATATCTGTCGATCCTTCCTTTTCTTCTGCGGAAATCTTCTATTTATCTTCAAACTTGCCTTTTATCTTCCGTCTGCGAGTAGACCGTCAAAGCGTTATCGTATCTTCGGGTTTGATTTCGTTACCGTCCCGAGATGGGTTTTTATCGTGTTTTAGGACCTTTCGGGCCGTTTTACGATAAAAACCGTTTTACGACTTTAACGAGACCATTTCCTGATCCGATGCCGTTTTTTTTACGATTCTCTCGACGTTTTTTATTGAAAACGCGTGTTTATAATCTTAACGAAGAATCTCGGATAGATCGTATAGTTTAGGCGCCGTTCGGTGTTTTGATTAACCGTTATCGTTTTATACGATTTCGTCGAGTTCTTTTCGGGAAAACGGAGTTTTACGGTTTTTATCGTAAAACTCGAACGATATGACGGATCGAGACGAAACGGGAGACATTTTGACCGTGATTCGGAATACGATCGTGTCGAAGAATGTATGCCTTGAATCAAGGATGTGGGAGATCGAGGCTCGGGATGGTCGGCTCGACGTACGGCGAGCTAGTTCAGCTTGGCTAGGTCGCCATATGGCGAACTAGGCGAAAAGAACCAGTGGGGCAAAGTCAGCACCTCTTAGTTCGCCCAATGGCGATCTAGCCGGGACGGGACTAGTTCGCCAATGGGCGAACTAGTCGANGGGAGATCGAGGCTCGGGATGGTCGGCTCGACGTACGGCGAGCTAGTTCAGCTTGGCTAGGTCGCCATATGGCGAACTAGGCGAAAAGAACCAGTGGGGCAAAGTCAGCACCTCTTAGTTCGCCCAATGGCGATCTAGCCGGGACGGGACTAGTTCGCCAATGGGCGAACTAGTCGAGATGGACTAGTTCGCCCATCGGCGAACTAAGCCGGGCCAGCTTAGTTCGCCGATGGGCGAACTAGTCGAGTATCTCCTAGTTCGCCCATCGGCGAACTAATCCGGCTCGGCTTAGTTCGCCTGTGGGCGAACTAGTCGTGACTAGTTCGCGTTTTACGGCTGTTTCGGATTTTTGCGGTTTCGTAAAACGATTCTTCGAGTTTTATAAAACGATTCTTCGAGTTTTATAAAACGATTCTCGAGTTTTATAAAACGATTTTTCGAGTTTTATAAAACGATTCTCGAGTTTTATAAAATGATTCTTCGAGTTTTATAAAACGATTCTCGAGTTTTATAAAACGATTCTTCGAGTTTTATAAAACGATTCTTCGAGTTCTATAAAACGATTCTCGAGTTTTATAAAACGATTCTTCGAGTTTTATAAAACGATCTTCGAGTTTTATAAAACGATTTTCGAGTTTTATTAAACGGCTTCTCGAGTTTTATAAAACGATCTTCGAGTTTTATAAAACGGCTTCTCGAGTTTTATAAAACGATCTTCGAGTTTTATAAAACAGCTTCTCGAGTTTTATAAAACGGCTTCTCGAGTTCTATAAAACGATCCTCGAGTTTTATAAAACGATCCTCGAGTTTTATAAAATGATCTTCGAGTTTTATAAAACGGCTTCTCGAGTTTTATAAAATGATCCTTGAGTTTTATAAAATGATCCTTGAGTTTTATAAAACGATTCTCGAGTTTTATAAAACGACCCTCAAGTTTTATAAAACGATCTTCGAGTTTTATAAAACGGCTTCTCAAGTTTAATAAAACGATCTTCGAGTTTTATAAAACGGCTTCTCGAGTTTTATAAAATGATCCTCGAGTTTTATAAAACGATTCTCGAGTTTTATAAAACAATTCATCGAGTTTTATAAAACGATTCTCAAGTTTTATAAAACGATTCTTTGAGTTTTATAAAATGATTCTCGAATTTTATAAAACGATCCTCGAGTTTTATAAAACGATTCTCGAGTTTTATAAATTGATCCTCGGGTTTTATAAAACGATTCTCGAGTTTTATAAAATGGTCCTCGAGTTTTATAAAACGATCCTCGAGTTTTATAAAACGATTCTTCGGGTTTTACAAAACGATTCCTTTTATATTTCTGCGGGAAGTTTCGGCCGTTGATTCCGTCGTACCGATTTTGACCCCAACAGTGAATTTGGTCTTCCCTCAGTCATGCGAACACCCATGATTAAGATGCATCTACAAGTGGGAAAAGAAGTTAGAAAAAATGAAATCGTTTGAGATTCAAGACAATAAGCAGTTTAAATAACTGAATGAAATATATACCTCACACAGAATACTAACCATACATAATGCAAACTCTGAAATTAGTGGTTGTGAAAAGTTAAAAACCAAATAAGAGACGGCTTAAATTTTGTACATGAAGAGCTCTTAAGTTTTTAGGCTTTTAGGTAAACCTGCGACTCTGTGAGAGAGAAAGTAAGTTATTATATATTGTATTTGATTAAATCTGTGTATACTGATGAATTATGACGTTTGGTGTTTATTTTGGTAACTACCCATATTTTATTGCTCTCTTTCCGGGATTTATTGACCTACTTTGATTCTCTAATTAACTGTTTATAATAAATTGGTTTGTTAAGCAACTTATGATTTTCGTCCATCATTTTTTCAACCATTAAATTCGATACTCCCTCCTAGAATTGAAAACTATTTCCCTAATTAAAAATTCCACTAAGATTTGTTTTTAATTCCCATACAAACATAATCTTTTAACTTGGCATCACAAATTTTCTATCGCTCCATTGCCATTTTTTACATAACATAGGTTGCTGATACTTCCATTTAGTTTTATATGGTTATATTACATCAAAAACACATCTAAACTATTAAAAAAATATCTGTAAATTCTAACTTTGACTAGATTAATATTTTAGTAGGAGTTTTTTTTGTACCATGCACATTTTTTTAAAAAAATATATACAAAGAAAAATTTTAGTTTACATTGAGATAATATTATTTTTTTATTTTATTTTTTTCCGGTTTGAAAAAATACAATCATAAATATATTTTTGAATTTTATTCTTTTATTTGGTTTTTTTAAATTTCATTTTTATTTTATTTAAATTTCAATAGAGAAGATTCATGAAATATATCATAACTACTGAGACACCCATATATGCTATATGTTTGCATAGTTTATCTATTTTTTCTTCATAACAACAAAATTAGAAGAAAAAAACTAAATTTTATATTTCATTTTGTAAAATATTTTATTGATTATTAACTGACTAATTTTGTTTTGACGAAATGATTAGGATAGCACTAAAAAAAATATTTTGTCACAAATATAACATTTAAGAATAAAAATGACCAAATAGCACTTAATGTTTTATTAAAGGAGATAAATATACACATATATCACAATGATAAATTAATTTAGACATTAAGATTTAAAGTTAAGGGGTGGATTTAGGGTTTAGAGTTTAGAGTTTAGGATTTATGGTTTAAAGTTGGAGAGTGTGGTTTTGGGAATATGATTTTAATTTTTGAAAAATAAAAAAAAAATTAAATTTTCAAAAGATAAAATGTTATTTTGATCAATTTAATTTTTGAAAGCTATTTTTGTGACATAAACTTAGAAAAATGCTATTTTGGAGATTTGCCCTTTTGATTTTCCAACTTACTTCTCATATTCTTTTGTCATGATCTACAATGGTTTATTATGGCATCGGTTTATACCAATTAGTTACTAATATTTAGTTTGGTTTTAGCCCCAATATGAGACTCTCCAATCTGTCAAAAATTTATCACAACATTAACGGTCAACAAAGTTACAATTATGTCGCGAGTGTTACGAAATCTGTTTTCGTCCTATTTACGTTACTAATTGCGACAAAGTTAACTACGATTTCGATCGTCATAATATTGTGACTAAACAATTACTAGTTTATAACTCAGACATTTAGTCACATTAATGTCTCAAAGATGTCACAGATTTGTGACGAAAAATTTATGTCCCAAAATTATGTCACAATAGCCCTCTTTTCTTGTAGATGTAATTCTCGGGTTTAAAGTCACAAGAAATTCAAATGGAATAAGCTTAACCCAATCGCATTATGCTCAAACAATATTAGAAAGATTTAATAATTACTCTAATAGTACGGAAAAAAACTCTATTAGATCCCCAAATGCACTTGACAAAGAATTCAGGTGAAGCGGGTTCGTAAAACGAGTATGCACGTGTGCTCGGAAATCTCATGTACTTGACCAATTGTACAAGACCAGATCTAGCGCATGCAGTAAATGTACTTAGTCGATATACAAGTAGTCCAAGTCATACACAGTGGAAAGCTATAATGAGAGTACTCAATTACTTGCGTTACACCAAATCTTTTGGACTCCACTATGGGAACCATCCGTTTTAGAAGGATACAGTGACGCTAACTGGATATCAAATTCTAAGAACTCAAAATCCACAAGTGGGTATGTCTTTACAATAGGAAGAGCAGCAATATCATGGAAATCTACCAAACAAACAGTTCTAGCTAAATCCACCATGGAATCTGAGTTCATAGTCCTAGACAAAACAACAAAAGAACTTTAATGGCTTAGAAATTTTGTGGAAGATATTCCTATGTGGGAAAAACATGTGCCAGCTATATTCATACATTGTAATAGTAAATCAGCTATAGAATAATCTCTACAATGGTAAATCTAGTCACATCAGAAGACGACATAAAACCATTAGACAACTTATATCTCAACTGGTGTAATCACAATAAACTATATCAAATCAGCTGACAACCTAGCGGATCCATTTATTAAAGGTTTACCACGAGATATTGTTGCTAAATGATCAAAAGGAATGAGTTTCAAACCTATTAAAAATGAAGATATTTGCTTACAACCCTACTTATCATGACTGGAGATTCCAAGATGTAGGTTCAAAGGAAAAACAAAATCAAACATAATCTAACAAAAGCACTTGAGACAAAGTATCTCTTCCCAGTTCCCAAGATAAAGTGCTAACGAATGTGAGAAAGATAAGCATAAGCTTTTAATGATTTCATAGCTTCTAAAGCGAAGTATTTTTCAAAAACTTTTATGGTTAATCACCTAGTATGTGTGAAATGAGACCATTTTTAGGAGAATGAATTCAAGACTATATTATCTAAGTTCACCCATGAAAACCAGGAATAGTTCAGGGTCACAATGAACACAATAGAGAACTAAGTTTACGAGAAAATGAAGCTGCATTATGCATGTTGCCTTGGTTTACATAAGACAATGGTTGGGTCAAGACATCATGTTCACCTTCTGGTAAAGTAAACCCGACAGATATTAACTATGAGCGATTCAAGGTTTAAAAATGCCACCAGCTCAAACACAATGAATTTTTCGCAAAACACTCTCAATAAGTCTGTCTAGTCTAGTCATGATTAGAATAATTATAGTGATTAAGAGTCTATCGAGTCAGCATATAGTCTGCATATGTTTAGAGTCATTTCTATTCATGTTGGGGATTGTTGGATCAAATTAATTAAAGTCTATGGGATTTCAAATTAATTGAGAATTGGTGAAAAGAAATGGGCCAGCGAATGGTCTTATTTATTGTAAAGCATGGGAAGGGACTTTGTCCCCCATCGCTTATGAGGAAAAAAATTGAGCACTGTATATATATGTACCCATGATATGAGTGTGTAAACAGCTTAGAGAGAGAGGGGAGGTGCTCCACGCGTCCGGCGGGCTTGGCTTGGCTTGGCGTGGGCTTGCACTTGGGCTTGGTGGAGGGCCTCTGACCTAATAAGAAATTACTTTTTAGATCAAGTTAAACTCAACGTTTTGTCATTTTTATACAAAAAACAGCATGAAATTCGTTTCTAAACGACGTGGAGTTCGTCTCAAGACGACACATTTTGTCAATTCGCCCAAATATCTATGAACGAGAAGAGAGTGTCTTAAAGAAGAAGTTTCACAACTCAACTTCCCTTGATCTCTGCGAGATTCTCACCCACGTGCAGTAGTTGTTATTGGAAGTGGGTATTCTCCTTCTATTTAAAAATCGTCTCTCCTCCTCATCCATTCTTAACGTTTTCTCACACAAAAAAACCAGCAAATCTCTTAGAGTAATTTTTGTAGAGTGTTTCATAGAATTTATAGTTTGTTAGGGAATTTCACGAGTGAAGCGTGATTCGTCTGCCATAGTTTTATCTTGGGACTCGATATTCGTACGGTTTCGTCTCACTATATAGTGAATATTTAGATTTAAGGAAATAGATTTATCTCGACTCCATGTCTTACCATTTATATATTCGTCTTATAGAATCGTTTATTTCATTAAATGGGTCTTTCTTATATTGTTTATGTCGATCCGGTTTCCTGACTTCAACAGTGGTCGCACCAACACTCGAAGCTTAAGCCCAGCCTCACAATGGCCAATCTTTGAGGTTGTAAATAGCAGATTCCTGGTTTAGTGAGTCTTATGAGATCTTTTCTCTCATTGTGCACAGCAACATGAGAAGTTGGGTCACACGATTTGAACTCAAGTTCCTGGCTGACTTTTAAGACATCATCGACTTCGTCATTGTAGTAGAAAAGAAGGCTGCACTACAAGAAATCTGTGTATTGATAGCATAACAATATAGCATTTTTTCGATTGTGCTATGGTTGACATACCTCTTATTTTTACATGGCGTTTGTGAAAATGCAAACGCTATATATGGTTAGTCCGAATTTACTTCTGCAAACGCTTTTTCAAACCATATTATACATAGCACTTTCAGTTTCAAAACGCTATGCATAATTAAAGCAGGAACACAATTGAATTTCCCTCTTATCCTTGTTTCACTTTCCCTCTCCATCCCTTTTATTTGCCTCCAAAAATTTTAAACCCTAAACCCTGAATCCTAAACCCTAAAATCCCAAACTATAAACAAATCCCTAAACTCTAAATAAAAACTTTACACTCTAAAATTTTAACATTAAATCTTTAATTTAAAATCAAATTTAAATATAAACTCAAAATTAATATTTTAAAAAATTAATCTCAAATCTTAAATCAATACCCTCAAAGCCTATATACTCACACCTTTATTCTATAGTCCAAACTTAAAATCTAATCCTAAATTAATCATATACCCAAAAGTCTAATTAAAAATCTTATGACTCTAATACTTTTTATTAATCAACTTCAAAACTTAAATTTAATCTCATATTTTAATTTTAAATCTAAATTTTGATATTTTAAAATTTTATCTTGAAGTATTAAATCTAAACATCAATTCCTAGACTATAGACTTATATATATGTCATACTCCAAATTAATCATATATCCTAAACTCTTATTAAAATCTTACAACTTTAATATTTTACTATTTAACTTCAAATCTTCATACAAACCTTAAGACTTTAATATTTTCATATTTAAAGTTGACATCTTCAAAATTAAATTTATAACAAAACATTAAACATATAACCTATAAACCATATTCCCTAAATTTCATACCCTAAAGTATAAAAAGTATCTTTTAAGGTAAACTAATTTTAACAATAAAATCATCACATGAAAACTATTAATTAAACTTCTATAAGAGTACACTAAAAACAAAACATAATACAATACAGAGAAATAAAAGAAAAACAAAAGATTCCATTGGCTAATCCTTTCACACAAGGATTGAGCCATAATAGTTTTTGTCCATAGGATTTCGATTTAATCGGACGGACTCAATCTCTTCTTTATATTTTTTTTCTCTCCTCCTCTCATGCTAATCTCTCTCTCTCCACAGATTCTCACCGTTTCCTTATCTCTCAGTTTCTTTATCATTTTCTCAATGCTTGTTTCTTCTTTTTATCACTCCATGAACATGAAGCTTGGCTGGAAGAAAACAACAGCGACGGAGGACGACAGCTTTGATCTACTCAATATTCAGATGGCTCATCCGCTGTTGCGTCTCCGGCTTCGTTGCTTCGTTGCTGTGTCTTCGGCCTCGTCACTTCGTCGCGCCATTGATACAGATCTGAAACTCACAAGAACAAGATATCTCTTATTATATCTTCCCTTAGTCAGATTGTTGTAAGATGGAGAGAACAGATCTGAAGGTGGTGTGACAGAGTCACGTCTCTCTCTCTATCTCTTGCTCTCCTTTGAATCTGATTTTTTTTTAACAACGTCTGATATTGATTTCTTTTTGGTAAAGGAAGTTGGAGGATGCACAAGAGGCTCGACTATGGAGGAGGCAAAGCGCAATATCGGTGTGGTCTTGGCATCGGTTATGCAAGGCATGGTCATAGGTGGTGGTGCCGCACAGAGAACACATTGTTTAAGGTTTAGATGCTGCAGTGGTTTGATTTTTTTGGTTTAGGTTTATTTGTTTTGTTTAAGCTTATTGTTCTCTGCTTTAGGTGTAATCTGGTTTAGTTTGGCATGCTTTTTATATGTAACCAAATTTGATAACGTAAATAATAACAAAAATAAAACGCTATCAAATGATATAATAAAATATTTATAAAACAAAACGGAAATCACTATCTAAGCAAAACATAATGTAGCATAAGAAAAAAATCGCTATCTTAAGTGCCATACTTATTATCACGGCCGATGATACAACGTACCTAATACCGCTATAGTAACTTTAGATTTTTTCGGCACAATTAATACTCAATTTTCTTATAGTGCTGTCTCCCACATGAAAATGTTTCTCCTCACTCCACATGTCATAGAAGACGCTCTCTTCAGGAACCTTCCATTCATTAGAGTCGCCGACCTTGTAGGTATTTCCAAAAGGAAGGATGTTAGTCCGTGGTGGTGGAGGAATATTATGTGATGGGCCATGGAAGAAAAAACGATGAGTTTATGTCCAGCTATGCATCGACCATGATTTGAGCTGATGAAGTAGTGATAACCTGGTTCCAAGAAAGTCACGATATAGTGTCTTGTGTTGTATACAACTTTAGGAGTCAGAGACTTGCATAATTCGTATTCCAAAGCACTAGAGACTTGATGTCGTTGACGTTTTGATCGTATTCAAAGATCAGAGAACCCTCGTGGAAGTCCTTATGATGAGCCCAATCATGATAGGTGTCGGCCTTTGCGGTCCAACCCTCGGAGTCTCCGACTTTATAGATTTTTTTGCAGACAAGAACGTCCTATTAGAACCGTGAGGATCATCATCACGAACACCAAGCAAAAATTTCTTGTTGTTATCGCCATTATCGATCAAAGAAAAAAGAGAAAGATCACAGAGATATCGGAAGAAACCTATTGATGAGTCAGAGAGCATTGATGAGTATGTATGTATGTATGTATGTATGTATGTATGTATGTATGTATGTATGTATGTATGTATGTGAGTTAGAAGAAAGCGAGTACTTTACATCTCCTTTTATAACGTTTTAAAGAACATAATCCTCAACGTAATATGATTATTCTAATCAGTGCCGACTCTAAGGGAGTGCTGATAGTGCAAAAGTGCAGGGTCTAAAAAAATTTCTATAAAATTTTTAGGATTTAGGGCCCTGTATTTTTAAAAAGATGTCTTTATCTAGAAAATATTATAGAGAGTGCTCAACAAAATATGCAGAGGAGCTTGTATCATTCGGAAGAAGAACCCATAAATACACACTTATAACTGAAACTAGAAATTAAATTATATTTTAAACTATTTGAGTAATTCTTATCCACAAATTTTAGCACATAATCTTTTCATTTATCATTACTGGAAACAATTTTTTTACAAACATATCTTAAGTGTAAAGCACAGGGCCCACAAAAAGTTTAAGCCGGGCCTGATTCTAGTCCCCTTAAGATACATGTTTTTTTTTTTTTGCTTTTTCAACTTTGATTTATCTCATATATATATGTGGCAAAGGAAATATAAAAAAAGCAACTTAAAAATCTATATTTCTTGTCTTATCTAGTTATCTTCTTAATCTAATAACGATCTACTTTTCCTTTTATGTTTTTTTTAAATAATATTTTTCATATGATTACAAATACAATATGAATAATGTTTATTCTGAATGTGGTATTATACGAGATGAAATCACGAATTTAATCGTACATTATTTGAAAGACGTTTAATAATTATCAAAGATTTATTAATTAGTAGTTAAGATTTAAAGTTTTTTACACCAGGTCTGGGGTTCGAATCCCATATTATGCAGTTTTTTTACATTAAAAGGGTTTTAAATCCTGGAGAACATAAATGGATTATGCAGATTATTAGAGAAAATGCTTACAAGAGATCTTCAATAAGACACAAGGAATAACGTCACATGACGGTTCAAAGTTATGCAGTCGGACGTGAATCCGCATAAAACGTATAGAATTATCGGCTGTAATATCGTTCTGGGAACCGAAATCAACCTACTGTCAATAAATCGTAAAAAAGGAAACTTCGGGAAAACCCTAAGTTTCCAGAGGGACCGGCTATCTGCAGAACCGCACAACGAAGATTAAGAAAACGATAAACTTAGAATTTAAAAGAGAACAAACGAAATTGAGAACACAGAGGTTCTTATTCCGAATCTGCGTAAGAAGTGGTACAAAAAGAGTAGCCGAAAAGTCTAAGAACGAAAAACCCTAGTTGAGACGCAGCTCGCTAACAGAAAATGGAAATATTCTTAAATGCTAATTTTGGTGGTGAGAGCTCTGAAAATCGTGTCCCAGCTTCTGCCCTATGCCTCCTGCTTATATACTCCTCCTTAGGCGGTTTTAGTCTTTCCATTTCGCCCGAAACCGAATATATCGGGAATTTTCCATTTCTGTCGATCCTTCCTTTTCTTCCGCGGAAATCTTCTATTTATCTTCAAACTTGCCTTTTGTCTGCTGTCTGCGAGTAAACCATCAAAACGTTATCATATCTTCGGGTTTGATTTCATTAATATCGCGAGATGGGTTTTTATCGTGTTTTAGGACCTTTCAGGCCGTTTTACGATAAAAACCGCTTTACGACTTTATACGAGACCGTTTCCTGATACGATGCCGTTTTTATGATTTTCTCGACGTTTTTTTTTATGATTTTAAGGAAAAATCTCTGATAAATCGTATAGTTTAGGCGATGTTCGGTATCTTGCTTAACCGTTACCGTTTTATACGATTTCTTCGAGTTCTTTTCGAGAAAGCGGAGTTTTACGGTTTTTATCGTAGAATTCGAATGATAAATCGGATCGAGACGAAACGAGAGACATTTCGGCCGTGGTTCAGAATGTGACCGTGTCGAAGGACGTAAGTGTCGAATCGGGGATGCGGGAGATCCGGGAGATCTCTAGTTCGCCTGCTGGCGAACTAGTTGGGAGCCTCTAGTTCGCCTGCTGGCGAACTAAGCCAAGCTGGCTTAGTTCGCCAGCAGGCGAACTAGTCGTGACTAGTTCGCGTTTTGCGGCGGTTTCGGTTTTTCGCGGTTTTGTAAAACGATTTCTCGAGTTTTATAAAACGATCTTCGAGTTTTATAAAACGGCTTCTCGAGTTTTATAAAACGGCTTCTCGAGTTTTATAAAACGGTCTTCGAGTTTTATAAAACAATCTTCGAGTTTTATAAAACGGCTTCTCGAGTTTTATAAAACAATCTTCGAGTTTTATAAAACGGCTTCTCGAGTTTTATAAAACGATCTTCGAGTTTTATAAAACGATTTCTCGAGTTTTATAAAACGATTCTCGAGTTTTATAAAATGATCTTCGAGTTTTATAAAACGACTTCTCGAGTTTTATAAAACGATCTTCGAGTTTTATAAAACGACTTCTCGAGTTTTATAAAACGATTCTCAAGTTTTATAAAACGATTCTCGAGTTCTATAAAACGACTTCTCGAGTTTTATAAAACGATTTAATAGTCTTATAAAACGATTATAGAGTTTTATAGAACGATTCTCGAATTTTATAAAATGATTCTCGAGTTTTATAAAACGACTTCTCGAGTTTTATAAAATGATTCTCGAGTATTATAAAACGATCTTCGAGTTTTATAAAATGACATCTCGAGTTTTATAAAACGATCTTCGAGTTTTATAAAACGACTTCTCGAGTTTCATAAAATGATTCTCGAGTTTTATAAAATGACTTCTCGGGTTTTCTAAAACTATTCCTTTTGTATTTTTGCGGAGACTTTTTGCCATTGATTCCGTCGTGACCGATTTTGACACCAACAGTTAGCCCCCCAGCTCGCTAGAATCTTGAGCCTTTAGCGTAAGGTTCTTGCGAGTGGTTAGCTAGTTTTAGTTAAGTTAGACGGAATTAATGGTTGGAAAGGTCCGTTGAAAGTGATCTTTCCACTCTCCAGGAAGAAGAAAGCGTTTAAGATTAGGGCTGCGCCTTGTGAAGGCTGCCTATGTACCCTTTCGAGGGGATCAAGCCTTTCGTAGTTCGTTTTGAAGTTAAGGTTCGTATGACCTGTTTCCTAGCAAGACCTTTACGGTCTAGTTATATGTCGTGTAGGAATTATCGAGCATATTGATGTTGATGGCATCTGGACCTTTGCCGGCCTTGAGACTAGCCTCGTAGGCCGTTTGGTCTGGCCGAGCGTGGCCGTTATAGTTTTCGGACTTGCCGTGTGCGGCTCTGAGTCCCTGCCGCTTTTGCGGCTTTATTAAAATCAGTTTGCGTTTTTAAGAGCGTGTTTTTATTCGTATGAATGTAGAGGGAAGAATATGAGTCGATATTGAGGGAGGTCCGCGAGTTGTCGTCTCGCATTCCTTTCCCTTAGTGTATCGCCTTATTCGTTTGCTCGTTTAGGATGTTTTAGCAAATCGAGTGAGCGTTTAGATATAGACGACGAGACATGCCTTTAGGATCTCGATTCATGCCTTGAGACGTTAGCGACCAGTGTGCTGGGTTTAGGGAAAGACCTAGGTTTACTTTCGGATTGAGGCTATGCGATGACTAGTCGGCTTTTGTTTTGCCTGTTGCGATTTTTACCTAATTCCATACCGATTTAGAATCCACGATAGGTTCTCGGCTTATACGATTCGTCTGGTTGGAACCGAGCATTTCACCGGGAACAATTTATAAGTTGCCCGGAAGTGCTGACCAAAAGTTTGGATTTCTTTTATAGAGCTATTACCCTTGTGTCGGGTGTTCGAGAGCTATCTCTGCGAGATAACTTAAGTTTGTTTAGGACTGTTGCGAGTTTGTTGTGATCAGCAACAAACTATTTTTAAGTGATAGATGTTTAGGTTGTTTGGGCCTTCACGAAGGGTACGTACGTTAAGAAGTTTTGCGTATTTTATAGTCGCGAACGGACTGTTAGGTCTTCCAAGAAAGTGACTTTATCGAGGAAGATATTTGTATCGAAAAACTGTCCTTCAGGCGTCTGCGACGTCTCGCAATGCCGAAGATTAGTTTTTATTTCATATGCCGCGTTTCATGTTCGAAACGTTTGCAGGTTTGAAGATGTTGCGCGGTGTTGCGAGGGTTTTGACTTAAACCTCCTTTGCAGAAACACTTTTGACTTGCTTGCGAACATTCGCAGCCAAATCTTATGTTCCTGTTTGGATGTTAAATAGTTTGATTTGTGCTAGGGAAGTTAGGACCGAGGGGTCGCGTAAGTTTGCTCCTGAAATGAAACGTCTTTAATTACGGTTCTTTGCGAAGTGTTGACCATCCGAGACTTGTCGGGTTTTGTAGGCAACTTGCTTCGGAAATAGAGTGAATTGTGTAAATACAGAACTTAGTCGATTTTTCATAAGTTTGTATTATCCGTTGAATGTATTGGCTTGGTGTGAAGGTTGCGTTCAGCCGCACAGCCAAGGTCGTTGGGTTAACAATGTTTCCGCAGATTCCTCGAGAAACCTTTCCGCTTAGTTTTTGATTCTTCGGTGATGGTTTTTTCGGAGTCACTCGCGGAGTTTTACCAAAAGTTATTTCACCGAGATCTAGTCGCAAAATTTTTTAGCAGGTTTCTCGGACATAATGAATCACATGATCAGCAATAGTATCAGTCGGCGAGAAGGGAGGACGTTTTCTCTATTGCTGCTTTGTGTTCTCGATTTTTCTTTCGCCGCAAATGTTCTTGAAATTATTCTGTGACTCACTTGGTTTGACGGAAAATGAGATCATTGCTTCGATGCCTAAAGATTTCTCGTATAGGTTATCGATTCCTATACTTGTTTTATCAAGTTCGAGAAGATCTTTATGACTTCGGCAAATCATCGAGTTTCGCTCTGAAATTTCGCAGAGATTTTCTAACCGCATGATTGCGACGAGAGATGTTGTATATTCCTCGAGATTATTTCCCAGACGGTTTTGATCAGTCTTTAGCGCCTAGACGGTTCTTAGATTGTCGTTTGCTTTTGGGATGATTTTGACGAGGCGTCGCATTGTCCACATATTTTTCTGCTTGTTTTGGCGAGAGTTTGCTTTATAGAAAGTGTTTTCTCGATGCGAGGGAAAATATTTGACGAAAGGAAAAAAGATGAGTTTCCTTTGAAGGATTCGGATGATCGATAACCCGGGTTGGTTAAAGACTGTGGTAGATTGGCGATGACTTGGAGTATGTCTGGTTTACGAAAATTTCTAGGAGCGAGTCGGTTTTAAGACGACGTCAGCGTCTCTAGCTCCTTCTTTTTTTTTTTAGGAAATGAGTACGTTCGAATGCGTGGCGATCGTTTCGCGGTTGTACGAGAGATTGGATCGGTTTGCGAGTTATGCCTGAATGGTTAGAGAACAACAAATCGAGATAGACAAAAATTGCTTACGACTTAGCATGCTACACTATCCTCTAAATTCTAAGTTCTCTAGGCAGTTTACAAGACGTTTTCGTTTCTTACCTACGAGAAATTAGAAGTCTAATAAAATTTTCAAATCATACATACCTTAGTTTCATCGATGATTTGGGATCGTCCATTCTTCGTTCTTCGTCTTTTGACTTACCGGTCTTCGACGAATTACCGGATTTAGTAGTCTTTTGGCGGATTAAGTATTTGTTGCTGCGGAAGTAATTACCGGATGTTTGGAATTTGTTTTTTCGATAGCAGCGGAGATTTTATAATATTCTGACTTTGCCTTTATTATAAAAGTTTCGAAAAATTTTCGATTACAAAACAAAAGTTTTTTAAAAAATTTGGGAGTATATGAATACTCGTATACTCACCCACTCCCCCCCCCCCCCCCCCCCCCCCCCCCCCCCCGTTTTGGAATGGGGGGATAGCTGAACTCGTCTTTTAGGCGAGCTGCCTACGTATTCCTTTCGGAAATCAAGCCATCTCGTAGTTCTGATTGTTTGTGCGAGTGTGCTTACTCGGCTGTCGCAGACTTCTCGATCGCTTCAGTTGGGGATCGATGTCTTTGTCCGGGATTGTCTCCTCTGGCCGGGTAGAAGCGATGGGTGCGGGAACTTGTGGTTTCTCGACCGTTGCTTGCTTTGGGTCGTCTTCTGCGGGCGGTGGCGTGACCTTTGCCCGTTTTGGTTTCAAGATTGCTACCGCCAATTGCCTCAGCTTATGTTCGGCCAGGAAGCAGGATCGCGATTGCCTTTGGAATCCCCAAATTGCTGGGACTCCCGTAGGTGTTAGGAATTTGATGTCTAAGTGATATGTTGACAGAACCGCCTTCATGGAATTTATCCAAGGCGTGCCCATTATCACATTGTAGATGGCCGGGAAATCGACAACTGCGAAGTTGACGATTTTCGTCACTTCTTTGGCTGCCACCGCTAGCCGGATCGATCCCAAGGTCATCGATGTCTCGCCGGAAAAGCTAGTCAACGGTTTTGGAATAGGTTCGACTTCCGAGAGTTCTATTCCCATACGTGCTAACGTGTTGCGGAAGATGACATTAACCGTACTCCCGGTATCGACCAGAATTCGAGCGACTTCTAGATCGCTTATCACCAAATCGATTACAAGGGGATCGGCATGCGGTTGGTCGATTCCGCCGGTTTTAGCATCATCGAACGAGATTATGCCTTTTGGAGTGTTGTCCGATGACACCTTCCAACTGGAGCCGGTTTCGGCTTTGCGTTGGTAGGATTTTATAGACGAGACGGTGTCGTTATAATATTGCGATTCACCGATAATCATGTTGATTTTTCGGCGGTTAGCGTCGTTACCCTTCTCGTCTTGCCTCCGTCCGTGTTTTTCGCCTGACTGGTTTCCCTGAGGCGGAGTTTCCGCTCGCGCGTTCCTGTCGTTCTTCAAAAGGCGATCCGAATCGCGGATGAGATCCTTGACACTAGATATCTCGAAGAGTTCTCCCGCGACCAATTTTGCGGCAAGTCTGGCGCCGAGAACTTTGCAGTTCACGGTGGAATGTCCACGGGTTTGGTGGAGGTCGCAGAAAGAATTCTCATCGTAATTTGAATTTCTCGTCCACGTGTTACATGTGGTTCGCCCTTCCTCCGATCCAGAGTTGATGGAGTAGTTGTGCGCCCCTTGGAGATCCTGACCCTCGTGATGGACGAACTTGTCGTTACGAGAATTCTTCTTTTTCAGCTTTTGCTCGGACGCGTTATCCTTCGCGGATGTTTTCGTCGGCTTATGCTTCTCGGACAGGATTTTAGTCTCCTCTTCGATGGTTATGTAATCAGTAGCCTTATGGAGCGTGTCCTGGATCGTCCGCGGTTTCTCGAGAGTTATCCACTTGCGGAATTTCGATTTATACCAGAAAGATTTCGTTAACGCGTCGATGGCGGCTTTGTCGCTAATCCCGCTAACCCTAGCCATGACGAGTTTGAACCTACTCATGAAATCGCGGAGAGATTCGTCCTCCTTCTGCACCAAGCTCCAGAGGTCGGCGTCGGAGGTTTCCGGGTTAATGAACATCGAGTATTGCTTCAGGAATTCTGAAGCCAGCCGACGAAAAATTCCGATCGAATTTTGCCTAAGTTTGGTGAACCATTCGAGCGCTGCTCCTTCTAGGTTTTCGACGAAGAAGCGGCAGTAGCCTGTGTCCTTTTCGTGGTCCTTGACCTTGGCTCGTCCCATAGTAATCTGCAATGCTTGTAGATGTGCTTTGGGATCGGACGTCATGTCGTAAGTTGGCACCTTAAGTTTTCCGGAATCGGGCAGTTTGATCTCGGTGATGCGAGCCGTGAAGGGCGTTTTCCGAGACTCGTACAGTAACCGATCGATTTCGGGTGCGGTGCTGGTAGCGTGATGAATCTGAGATTTCACCGCTCTTACCGCTGCGGCCGTTTTAGTGATGTATTCGCAGAGATCACGAATCTCGGTCAGATTGCCAGCAGTTTTCCAACCTTGTCGGCGTTTGCTGCGAGTAACCGGAGATCGCTCCTCGGCGGTTTTTGCGTATCGCGCAAAGTCGAGTTCCCCCTCGTCTCCAGTAAAAGAACGTTCGGGAGAAGACTCCGGCAGAGGACTTCGAGTTTTTCTTCTCCAAGGATGGACGTCAGCGTCTTCGTCTGATGAATCGGCCTGGTCGCTTGTCTCTAGGTTAACCATTTCGATGCCGTCGCCCTCGGTCTCCTGTTCGTGAGTAGGAGGTTTCTCCGATTCGTTTAGCGTCGCGTCAGGGTTATCTTTTCCGGAGTCCTTTTCCGGTAAGTTACCCTGCTCGGTTCTGGGACGATCCGTAGGAGCGCCGAAATCGAGCCTCCTTCTGCGGATCTTAGTAGTTCCGCGAGGGCGAATTGCTCGGGTTTTTGCGGTTAGGGTTTCAACCCGTTTCGCGAGTTAACCAATGAGCTTTTCCTTCTCTTCTGATTTTTTGTTAAACTCGGAAAGCATCTTTTCGATGGTCTCGGCGTTAGCGTTTGTAGCGTTGTGGGAACCGAAATCCAGCTACTGTCAATAAATCGTAAAAAACGAAACTTCGGGAAAACCCTAAGTTTCCAGAGGAACCGGCTATCTGCAGAACCGCACAACGAAGATTAAGAAAACGATAAACTTAGAATTTAAAAGAGAACAAACAGAATTGAGAGCACATAGGTTCTTATTCCGAATCTGCGTAAGAACTGGTACAAAAAGAGTAGCCGAAAAGTCTAAGAATGAAAAACCCTAGGTGAGACGCAGCTCGCTAACAGAAAACGGAAATATTCTTAATCGTGTCCCAGATTCTGCCCTATGCCTCCTGCTTATATACTCCTCCTTAGGCAGTTTTAGTCTTTCCATTTCGCCCGAAACCGAATATATCGGGAATTTTCCATTTCTGTCGATCCTTCCTTTTCTTCCGCGGAAATCTTCTATTTATCTTCAAACTTGCCTTTTGTCTTCTGTCTGCGACTAAACCATCAAAACGTTATCGTATCTTCGGGTTTGATTTCGTTAATATCGCGAGATGGGTTTTTATCGTGTTTTAGGACCTTTCGGGCCGTTTTACGATAAAAACCGTTTTACGACTTTATACGAGACCGTTTCCAGATACGATGCCGTTTTTATGATTTTCTCGACGTTTTTTATTAAAAACGCGTGTTTATGATTTTAACAAAAAATCTCGGATAAATCGTATAGTTTAGCGATGTTCGGTATCTTGCTTAACCGTTACCGTTTTATACGATTTCTTCGAGTTCTTTTCGAGAAAGCGGAGTTTTACGGTTTTTATCGTAGAATTCGAATGATAAATCGGATCGAGACGAAACGAGAGACATTTCGGCCGTGGTTCAGAATGTGACCGTGTCGAAGGACGTAAGTGTCGAATCGGGGATGCGGGAGATCCGGGAGATCACTAGTTCGCCTGCTGGCGAACTAAGCCAAGCTGGCTTAGTTCGCCAGCAGGCGAACTAGTCATGACTAGTTCGCGTTTTGCGGCGGTTTCGGTTTTTCGCGGTTTTGTAAAACGATTTCTCGAGTTTTTTAAAACGATCTTCGAGTTTTATAAAACGATCTTCGAGTTTTATAAAACGGCTTCTCGAGTTTTATAAAACGGTCTTCGAGTTTTATAAAACAATCTTCGAGTTTTATAAAACGGCTTCTCGAGTTTTATAAAACGATTCTCGAGTTTTATAAAACGATCTTCGAGTTTTATAAAACGATTTCTCGAGTTTTATAAAACGATCTTCGAGTTTTATAAAACGACTTCTCGAGTTTTATAAAACGATTCTCGAGTTTTATAAAACTATTAAAACGACTTCTCGAGTTTTATAAAACGATTCTCGAGTTTTATAAAACGATTCTCGAGTTCTATAAAACGACTTCTCGAGTTTTATAAAACGATTCTCGAGTTTTATAGAACGATTCTCGAATTTTATAAAACGATTCTCGAGTTTTATAAAACGACTTCTCGAGTTTTATAAAATGATTCTCGAGTTTTATAAAACGATCTTCGAGTTTTATAAAACGAGTTCTCGAGTTTTATAAAACGATCTTCGAGTTTTATAAAACGACTTCTCGAGTTTTATAAAACGATTCTCGAGTTTTATAAAATGACTTCTCGGGTTTTATAAAACTATTCCTTTTGTATTTTTGTGGAGATTTTTTGCCATTGATTCCGTCGTGACCGATTTTGACACCAACAATCGTGTATGTAATATTTCTCATAGTTTGTAATGCATAGCTAATCAGTGTTAAAAAATAAAATCAAAAAAAATCAAAAATAACTACATTGAAAAGACTATATATGAAATCTTTGACAAGATGATGAATTCCACAAGAATAATAAGCTGTGTGAATCCTCGTCTTGTGTCGTTTTTCGTGTGCTTGTGAATATTTTTTTCTCATAGGATTTCTCCTTTTATAACCGAACTCTTTTTTTTAATCGACTTATTTCTTTGATTGCTTTCTAGTCAATCGGTCAAAGTTCCTAACCTTGTTTGAGAGATTAATCCATTTCCAAAAAAAAATCTATTTCTCTAGTTCATTGTGAGACATATATTAGTTTTAATGAATTTACAAAAAGTAAATTACAAACGAAATGTGAGTAATAAATTTATGTTTTTACTGAAAATATAAATATTATTTATGTTCCTTCTTTGTTTTCATAAAAATATTATGTTTATGTGCCTTCTTTGTTTTCATTTTTTTTAAAGAATTTTTTTGTAGTTTTCTTAGTTATATACAAGGACAGACAGACCCACATGGAGAGGAGTGGAGTCATCTGACATCACAAAAATTAGAGAAATATTATTTTGAATAGAAAATTGCTAAATAATTGATAGCTGAATTGGTAAAATTATGTGTTTGAAGCCACATAAACCTGAGTCAATCCATTCTAATGACACATTTATAATTTTCGACCCCACTTAAATTTGTTCCTGGGTCCACCCCTGATTATATAACTAGAAGTTTCCTCGCAACTTAATATAATCATATTATAAATATAATTTTTTGCTTAGTGATTTACTATGTAGTTTGTTAGCGTCATGTGTGTAGTCACATAATATCACTGAAAATATAATTTTATTATTTTGCTTTTTGCCACAATGAATAATTTAATATATAATTTGGTTTTTTACTAAATAATTTTTTTTATCTAGTTATCTTTTAATCGAATGCCATGTCCAACTGCAGTTTCTGAAGAAAATATCTCAGCAATAATTTAATTTAATTTAATTTAATTAATCAAAAAGTGAGTAAGAATGAGAAAATGTGCAGAATTTAACCTCGTTTCGGATATTGCAAGAACCGCTTTTATAGTATCAATACACTTGGCATTCTTTATTTGTCATCTCTTAAAGAAAATATTTAAAATTAATCATACAATTTATGTTTACATAAAATAGTAGTATTATATAATTAAGACTTTCTTATGGATTCCTTAACCGATAAAGTTACCTTAAAGATCTAACTTTTAAATTTTTTTGCTTTGATAAAATTTCAAATTTATTGATCTATCAAGAAAAGAATGTTATTTACAAATCAATCAATCTTCTACTATGTACGAGCTCTTTAGTGTAAAACACGAAAGCAAATAGATTCTACATTGTGACCTGAAACCATCGCTGCAACAAACCACCTATCTTGTGATTTGATCGGTACTTTAGTGAGCTTATCCTATTCCTCATGACCATATCAATAAGTCTATGCATTTGTTCCACTGATGTTCTGCCTCTTTGATGTCTCCTTCCATTGCGCTCCCTTTATATGTGGTATACGACCGTCTGGAACAGTAACCTCAAGAGACAAGAATCAATTCCCTTTTCCCCCATTCTTTTCAATCGCTGCATCGTCCATTGCCAGTACGGGTTGATACCATTGCCTACAAGTCTTCGTGCAAGGCTTTCCCATACCGTATAGGAGTAGGGGCAAGCAAAGAAGAGATGATCTTTTGTCTCATCTCTCTCCACACAATTCACAACCTTGAGTGATCCCCCATTGTCTCATTCTATCACCTGTTGAGAGCCTATTGTGGATAGCAAGCCAAAGTATGAAGTAGAACCTAGGTACTCCTTGAGGAAACCACACAATTCTGCTTCACTCCACTTTGTTTTGCTTTGCTCTTAACTGCTCTCATGTCTTTGATGCAGAGAATTCTGGTCTATACTCGTCTTCATCGTGCCTCCATAGAATTATATCCCTCTCGCTCGTAGGATTAGGAGTTTCTATTGCCAAAATGTAGATCATTGTATCGCCTACTTCGCTGTCCCCTTATTCTCCATCCGTCCTCTGCTACTGCGTCACAGACCTTAGCATGCCTTTTCACACCCAGGAATATGGTCCCAGCAGCACCCATAATGTCTATCAGGCATCACAGCCCTGTCGAATCATCAAACCAAAAATGACAATTCTTCCCGTCCTTGACCTCCATTTTAAAAAACTGGTAAGATACATCTCAAAGCTTTAGTAGTTTTCTCCATATCCACGATCATTTCGTATCATCTCTCACATCCCAAAAAGAATTATACTTGAGCAGATAGTGTTGTACCCAACTGAACCACAGTGATGATTGCTGAGTAAACAAGCACCATATAAGCTTCATGGCGAAACCCTTGCTGTTTCTCTCAATTTCCTTACACCAAGAACACCCTCGTCTTTCGGATATGTTAGATCCTCCCAATTGACTTTCGCCTTATGAGTTTGAATAGGTGAGCCTGGCAAAAGAAAAGCACTACACATACTTTCGATAGTGTCTCGACATTTCACTGGCAAAATAAAAGCTGTACTCCAGAAGTTTACTGTGCTGGAAATGACTGATTGGATAAGCTGAAGTCTTCCTGAAAATGATAATGCTTTATTGGACCAGCACAACATTGTACCTCTTATTTTGTCTATTAGAGGCTCATAATCTTGACTAGTAAGAGATTTGGTGGTCAGAGGCATTCCTAGATATTGAATAGGTAGTGTGCCAACTCCTATACTCAGAGACTCCACCATAGAGATTAGATCGCTTATATTAGTACCTGAGGCAAAGAGTGATGATTTTGCAGCATTGATGTGGAGTCCCGACATCCGTGCAAACCTTTTCATGACCTCAATGACTCCCAAGAGTTATTCCCGAGTACCATTGGTGAAGATCAAGATATCTTCTGCAAAACTTAGGTGGGTAAGCTTAACTTCCTTACACTGAGGGTGATAGCCAAACTCACCATCTTCTACTGTTTAATTTAAGAGTTTCGAGAGGACGTTATTTAGAATGACATACAAATAAGGAGCAGCGAACATCCTTGTCTGATGCCCCTGGCACTAGTAAAAAACCCTTCCAAACTTCCGTTTACTGATACCGAAAAACCCGCAGTTGAGATACAGAGCCTAATCCATTGGACAAACTGAGCTGGTAGCCCAATAGCTTGCAGGACAGAGGTAATAAATGAATATTTCACTGTATCAAAAGCTTTGGAAATATCAAACTTAATGGCACACCTGTCTCGGTTCCCTGCCTTGTGATAGCCATTCACAAGTTCTGATGCTAATAAAACATTCTCCAAAAACAACTGTTCCGTAATGAAAACACACTGATTAGACTCCACTGCTTCAGAGAAAATAACTTTCAATCGATTAGCAAAGACCTTTGATACTACCTTGTAAATGAAATTGCAGCAAGCTATAGGTTGGTAATCCTTCATTGTCTAGGCGATGGTTGTCTTAGGTATGAAGGTTAGGATGGTGACATTAACTCTAGTTGGCATGAAACCAAAAAAAAAAAGGACTGAATTGCTACAATAAACTCTCTCCCAATAAACTTTTTAAATGTTTTGTGAACACACTTTTCTCTTTCCTAAATTACAAGTGTACAGTGGTAAATTGTTAAATTGTTTGATAAAGAAACAGGGCCGTGACACAGTAAGGAATAAAGAAACTTCGCTTATGATATCAAATTCTTTTAAAAAAATCAAGGGCATCATGCCATCAGCCACCACTAATTTTATATAAATTGACCGGTGGTTACATATAATTAGAAAAAATGAGTTTGTATGATGAAAGTAATTTTGTATTAGGATAATGAAAAATATCGGATTCTGAAGTAACAAAAATGTAACACTTAAAAAAATTATTCTCAATATAGTATTCAAGGATAAAATCTTCTAAAATAACAATCATTTGACGCTAAATCGATCTAATTTCTATCCTTAATCCTATTTACATTTCTTAATTACTAAACTCTAAAATCTAAACCTAAATCACTAAACACTAAACTCAAATCTAATATATACATATATTAGTTTTTCATTGGACAATACTCTCAAATAGTTATTTTTAAGTTTTTTGTCAGAAAATAGTCACCCCTTAACTCTAAACCATAAATATAGATTAGTTAAATCAAGGGTATAAATACATATTTACTCTTTAATAAAAACTTATTTTTATCATTTTCCTTCTTCAGAGCTATTTTTTGTGAAAATAAACTAAAAAGTGATATCCAAGGGAATTTCTCTTTTTTCATATTCAATAAATGCTATTATAGAAAAAAATCAATGTGTGCTAATTTCATCGTAAAACATGATTTAATCCTATTTGAAATATTTCTCTAACTATTATTTATTGAAGAAGTAAAATAATTAGAATGGTTGAATGTTATAGTGTTTGGTGTATTTTCCTAAATACCTTGTTAAGTTAAAGTTCATAAAAGTTTACATTTGTTTGAGTATAGCGTAAGAAACATTGAGTGAATTAGTTATCATTATGTAAAAAACCTAGCTATAAAATATTACTATAAAAACTTGATTAATACTTATCTAAATATAAAATATTTGTTCTTTTATAATTAATATATTTTTTGTTTGTTTAACTTTTTCAAATGTTTCTACTCTATAATAGTTTATATTATTATTTTTACTGCAATAATGATTCATTTTTAATCGGTTCGGGCAGCCATAAATATTTGCACGGCTCTATGAAAAGGAGAATGATAGATAATGGGAACTCTACGAACATAATATTTTTGGGTTCCTAAAACAATTTATGACAGAAAAGATATATTAACTCGGAAATCACACTACTTATAGGATTCAGCGGTGTGGTCAAGCAGATTGTAAGTGAAGTACACTCTTTCTATATGCATTAGGTAAGAAACCCATGCGATATAGCATGAAAACTCGTTGTTTTATAAAAGCAAATATGTTACATTTTATATAGGTCTCTTTGAAAATATATGTATTACAAAGTTATCTTAAATGAAGCTATATTTTGTTTATAGTTTGGTTGTAATAAAATTATAAATATGTCAATACCAATTAGTAATGTACACACATTAAAATTTATATGCATGTTTTAAGTTATTATGGTGAACTCATTTTATTACAAAATATATGCCACTTTGAGGAATTTAAACTTTTTTATAAAGTATCTTATCTTGCTATCAAAGAAATTCAAGTGTCATCAAAGTAAACAAAAATGAGAATAAAAATATACTCTTAATTTTTCCATAACTATAAAAATGTATAATTTAAGTAAAGTGAGAAATAACCACAAATCATATCAATAAAAATATTCAAAATGAAAGAAACACATAATTACATATCTTTTACTTAAAATATGTTTCCAATACTTTATTAGTGACAACATTTTTATAGTAAAATAAATTCTTGACCAACAAAAATTTCACTCAAAAATGGGATTAGGACATTGTCTTCAAACTTATTGTCAATGTTATTTCCATGTATACTATATTAAATATCATAACTATCTTTAAAAATAGAATTATATTTTTTTATATGCAGAATAACTTACAGTATGTTCAACTAATTCAAATGGTAATTTATTTAGAATTTGAAACATCCTTGTTAACATTATAAAGGACGATGAATATGAACCATCATCAAAAATCGATTATACTTGATACCAAACAAGTAATCGAATTATATAAATAATAAAATTTAATCAGATGATTAAAATATGATGTACAAATAATTTATATAAACCTTAATGTTCCAGTTATATTTGTACCAGAATAAATCTTGCATACAGAATAAATTTAGCTCCAACAACTTCTTGAACAAATTTCAATAGTTTTCTCATGACATTTAAATAGTTTTTCTTATTTAAGAGAAAATAATAGAATTACTAGTTTGTACTTTTTAAAAACAGAAAATTACTAGAATATTATAGAAAAGTTGGTATATTACTAAAATAACATACATTTTCTAAAAATTACTAGAATGTTTCAGACTCCTAGTAAATTACAATAAACACCCTTGTTTTATTTTGTTACTATTGATACAAATTTTAATTATTAAATCAACATCATAATTAGGCAATCCACGTCACTAATTTGTGTCATCAACAGTTACACTAGAAATCAACCGTCTCATATCTCCGGTGAATCAAAAAAAAGTCATAATATCACAACTCCTTCGTCACAACCTTCGTTAAAGCCTAACTGAGTACGAAATCACGAAATCATCTTCGTCACAACTAATACTCTCGTTTAGAACTATTTCTGATATCGTAAATCATCTCCGTTAGCATCTTCGTCGACCTCGTTAAACCCTAACCATCTCTGATATCATCTTCGTCGACATCCTCTTCTCCGCAAAAGTTTGGACGCAATCGTATCTACGAAATCATCTTCTCTGGTATGTTGTGGCGAGTTTTATTTATATTGTGACCGAGTTTGATTTACGACGTAGCTGAGTTATAGGTTATGTTGTAACTGAGTTATTGTATAGTGTGGCGTAGTTGAGTTTGATTTATGTTGTGAAAATATAATTTTCCATTTCGACTGAGTTATAGATTATGTTGTGGCTGAGTTATTGATTATGATCCGGCTGAGTTATTGATTATGTTTTGGCTGAGTTATTGATTACTGTGGCTGAGTTATAGATTATGTTGTGGCTGAATTATAGATTATGTTGTGGCTGAGTTATTGATTATGTTTTGGCTGAGTTATAGATTATGTTTTGGCTGATTTATTGATTATGTTTTGGCTGAGTTTTGTTTCTATTACGACTGCGTTATATGGTGGTTGGGTTATTTATTATGTTGTGGCTGAGTTTTGTTTCTATTGCAGCTGATTTATATATATGTGTTTTAGGACCAGGTGGCTAATTCTGAAGATCAAGCACGGGATTGTCCTCCACGAATTTACGCAGAAGGGGCTTCTAATCAAGACAATAAAGAGATTAATCACAATTTGCTGATGGGAGATTTCCCTAACGCTAGAGAAGCAATATGACGGGATGTGTGGGATCACATGAGGCAGGGTCCTTTTGGAATTATTGTTAAGCTAGCTGAACGAAAAAGCGTGTGGTCTTGTTGGACTGTCCACTATCTACTATGTCGACAGCTTCAGGTATACAAGAAGGAGATTTGGAGTCTAGTTGGTGATGAACCTATCAGGTTTAGCTTACACGAATTTGGTGAGATAACTGGGTTAAACACAGATTCACTGCCAACAGAAAGTTTTGAACATGACCAATACAAAACATTTTGGGTGGAGTTGAATCTGCCGCTTGGGATGGGACCCAAATTAGATGAACTGACGGAAGCATTAGAGGTATGTCCGGACTGGAGTTTTGAAAAGCGTAAATGGTTAGGGCTGTTACTTCTTCAAGCCATGGGACTTTATGCTTTGCATCATAATTCTACGATATGGTTTGAAAGTGCAAAAAGAGTATTCGACGATGAAGCCATGATGACGTATCCATGGGGTCGGATGCATATGAAGTTCTTGTTGACTCTATTAAGATGTTGAATCCACAAGGAAGGACATACACCATAAGTGGTTTGAAGGACGTGTTATTGGTTTGGCATATGAATCTATCACTTGTTTTAGAGAGCGTTTTGGGAGAGTGGTCAATGAGCAAGAAGTTCCACTTTTTCGATGGGGTTGTAAGCGTACAGGTTCAAGTTTTGATACTGCCATTACTTAGGAGATTAGAGAACATGGCAAGGTAAGGCTGTTTTTTTTTGTATTTGATGGCTGGGTTAGTATGTATATAGTGGCTGGGTTTTTTGGTATTAGTTATCTGATGGCTGAGATATTGTTTATATGGTGGCTGGGTTTTTGGTACTTTGTGGCTTAGTTATTAGTTATTTTATGGCTGAGTTATTAGTTGGTTTATGAACACATTAGAATAGTATTAAAGCACAAAAAACCCAGCTACCATATAAACACTATCTCAGCCTCTTGGTTTTAGTTATTTAATGACTGAGCTAATATGTATATAGTGGCTGGATTTTTTGGTATTAGTTATTTGATGGCTGAGATAATGTTTATATGGTGGCTGGGTTTTGGTACTTTGTGGCTGAGTTATTAGTTATTTTATTGCTGAGTTATTAGTACTTTGATGGCTGAGTTATTATGTATTTGGTGACTGGTTTTGTAGGTGCGCGTGAGAAAAAGGGTTATGAAGGACTTCGTAGAAGAGATGTTTCCTCAGTGGCCGGATGAAGCAGATAACCCTCAACTCGTTAACTTGATAACAGACATATATACAAGTCGGTCTGTTAGAGGTTTTTGGCGAATGCAGATCAAATGCAAACAAACAAAGGCTGGTGTTTCGTCAAAGGCTGAGCTACCCATTAAGAAGCAGAAGAAAGTGAGCAGCTTCCAAGAGGATGAAGCTGTTATGGAGGGAAAGGGTGCTTGTAAGAAGGAAGGTACAGATGAAATTGGGAACAATCCCATATTGTTGAGATCAATGTATACTCTGGATATAATTGCCTCGAAAATAGACATCTAGGATAACAGATTCGAAAACTTCCAAGCGCGGTTATCCAGATTCGAGTCCAGAGATATCGAGTCCAGAGATACGAACATTGCTGATTTAGTCAGAATTTCAGTGGAGGAGTACTTCTCTTAAGTTCCCGAACAATCTTTACCGTTGCCATTACCATCACTGCCACCGCCACCGCTGAAGTCTTTTCCGCAGCACTCAATCAATAGTCCATCTACTAAGGCCACTGTGAATAGTCCACCTACTAAGGCCTCTGTCAATAGTACACCTGCTAAGGCCGTGGAAAAGAATTTGGTTGACGACGTTGATTTCGTTGGTATTTCTCCTTCAAAGGACCCAGCCTTAGAACGCGGAAACAGTGTAAGGTTAAAACTAAAAGGAGATGAGGTAAAAGAGAAGGACAAAGAGGAGGCTGAGTTAGCAAAGAAGGAGACGGCTCCTAAGAAGAACGAGGTGGCTGAGTTAGCAAAGAAGGAGGCGTCTCCTAAGAAGAAGGAGGTGGCTGAGTTAGCAAAGAAGGAGGCGTCTCATAAGAAGAACGAAACGGCTGAGTTAAGTAGGAAAGAGGCGACTGAGTTAAGGAGAAAAAAGATGGCTGAGTTAAGGCAACGGAAGGCTGAGGAAAAGAAAGCGGCTGAGTTAAAGAGGAAAGAGAAGGCTGAGTTAAAGAAGGTTGAGAAGGTTGTGTTAAAGAAACAGGTCCCAAAAAGGGTGATGCGTCGCGGTGCAATAACAGTAGTTGTACCTCAATCGAAACAGATTCAAGCCGACAGTGAGCTTGCGGATGTTACTGATGAATTTTTCGCATCACAAAACGAAGTGCTTCCGTAGTCTGATGTGGAGGAAGAGGATAGGATCAGATCGGAAATAATAAATCAATATCGGGAGAGACATGTTCAGTTATCTGTAACTGGGTGTGCATCGCAACTTGCTGATAATGCTCCTTCAGCACCAGTTTTTCCTCACATTGGAGACAATGGAACGACGTGCATGAGGAAGAATTTTGAATCTTCACCAGTAATATATGATCCTTTAGCACTGGTTGATCCATTAAAATTGGATAAACTTAAGGAACACCTAGAGAAACATAAGGACGTTCCCACTTTAAAAACAGCGTCCCATGAAGGTGAGTTCTATAGAATCATCGTCACGCCAAGACCGTGGCCAGACAACCAATATGGATGGCTGTATGAGGATGTAAGTATTTCTTACGGTTGAGTTATATATTTATGTGGATGAGTTACGTGTTCTTTACGGCTGAATTAAGTATACTATGTGGCTGAGTTTAATATTCTTTGTGGCTGAGTTAAGTGTACTATGTTGCTGAGTTTAGTATACTGTGTGGCTGAGTTTAGTATTCTTTGTGGCTGAGTTAAGTATATTATATGGCTGAGTTTAGTATACTATGTGGCTGAGTTATGTGTTTTTACGGCTGAGTTATAGATTCGTTTATATTGACTTGATTTTGTGTTTTTGCATAGCATGTTAATGCGTTTACGCGAGTCCTCATCAAAAGGTCCATGAGAGATTCCACCCCCTTCTGGTCGAAGGGATTTGCATTTGTTGACGTCTGGTTTCTCAGTGTATGGGTTCACGATTACAAGCAGTACAAGCTAAATCTGTCGCGGATGAAATTCAAAGATAATGACTATGAAGAGTTAATAAACGGTAGGATGTCCAAAGACTGTCGTACAAACTTGAAGTTGTATGAGGATGTGAATCACCTGTACGGAGTGATTCAAACTTCAGGCGATCATTGGGTGGCGTTCATGTGGATCTGCTTACAAGAAGATTGACTGCTATGATCCAATCATTGGACAGGTAACACCCAAAAGTGAACAGAGAATGATAGATGCATTAAGTCTATTACGCAAATGCTACCTTCGATTTTGAACTAAAATATTCCTGCCAATCTCCAAAAACCCAATAAGAAGCAGTTTGCGTTCCGAAGGAGGAAAGGAAAATACATTCCACAAAACAACCAAGTTGGCGATTGTGGAGTGTATGCATTGAAATTTGTGGAATGCTTAGCGCTTGGCATGACTTTTGATGGGATAAATGATAAGAATATTCATGGTATACGGGTGAAGATGGCAGCAGAGATCCTCGATGAAGGAGGAAATGACATGTATGAACAATTTATGTAGCCTTTGAACGATTTGTATTTGATTTTCCTTTACTATAACCCAGCCGAATCATATTTATAACCCAGCCATCTAGCTTTATATAACTCAGCCATGCCTCAAACATACCCTAAAATCGAGAAAGTTTAATATAACCCAGCCGCATCGTTTTTATAATCCAGCCGTAACGCTTTATATAACCCAGCCATACCTCAAACAGACCCTAAAATCGAAAAAGTTTAATATAACCCAGCCGCATCGTTTTTATAATCCAGCCGTAACGCTTTATAAAACTCAGTCATACCTCAAACAGACCCTAAAATCAAAAAAGTATAATATAACCCAGCCGCGCTGTTTCTATAATCCAGCCGTCTCGCTTCATATAACCCAGCCATACCACAAACCTACCCTAATGGAAATGTACTTTAAAAAGTTATTATAAATTAATATTATCAATTTTAGATGAATATATAATCAACAGAACGTGTATACTTCATTGAATTTACAAGTTTTGAATTGATCTTGAGGTATAAGTTGTCTTACAAATACTTAAATTCTTATGTAACTATATAGGTGTTGAACACACCAAATACAAAGTATACCATATAAATTTTTTTTCAACTGAATTTGTGTAATTTCTGGAATTTTATAGTGGTACCTAAACCATAAACACTAAATCATAAACACTAAATCCCAAATACTTAACCCTAAACCCTAGAACATAAAATTCTCCTAAACATTAACTCAGCCGTAACATGTCAATAACTCAGCCTATGGGCAGAAACTTGAAAATATGTTTGTGCGGGAACTTGAAAATATTTTAACACATACCTGGCCCAACTCTATATAACGATGTAATAAAGTAAATTTTTCAGAAGAAAAAGTTGGGATTAGGGTTCTAACAGAAAAATGTCATCCTCATCTAACACAATCTCATCAAGTAAATTGCTTAAGGTTTTGCCCTTATTTAACTTCCAAATTAATAGGATTTCGTTGCAGGAAATTTAAACCGACTACGAACAAATGGGGAGAGAGGAATGTAATTAGTCATTTTATGTTATTTGTTAAAAAACTCTCTCCGTAACGTTTAATTAACTCAGCCATAACGTTTAATTAACTCAGCCGCAGCGTTTTTTTAACTCAGCCGTATATTTACTCAGCCTTTCATTTAACTGAGCCACAATATATTATTAAGAGAGTCAGCCATTCATATTTTAATAACTCATCCGTACTATAACTCAGCCGTAACGTTTAATTAACTCGGCCGTAACGTTTATTTAACTCAGCCGTATATTTACTCAGAATTTCATTTAACCCAGCCGCAGTATATTATTAAGAGACTCAGCCATTCATATTTTAATAACTCAGCCGTACTATAACTCAACCGGTGTTGAAATATAACTCAGCCATAGCATGTCAATAACTCAGACATAATTAGAAACATTAAAATTAATAATTCAGCTGTAATACAACCAATAGTCTACATAATTGAAATCAATACGACACTTTTAAATTGGACAAGTTTTCACATTATGACCACTCTGTCTACAACGAGAACATGTGTGTTCTTTCTTAGGACGTTTGTTTTTAAGTGCAACCTCTAAAGCATAATTCATCCTATTTTTCTTAGGTCTTCCTAGCACTACAAGGAAATCGAGTATTCATTGCGCCGGGAAAACGCTATGTAATGATACAATAGCGTTATTAGGTACGCTGTATCATCGGCCGCGATAATAGATCAACTACTTAAGATAGCGTTTTTCTGTTATGCTACCGAATTGTAATATATTATAACACTTTTTCATATGCAATTAAATATTTTTTAATAGCATATCATTTTTGTTATTAATAACAATAGAATATCTATTTTAAAATTATTTATTTTTGG
>CAKOAT010430709.1:417173-435188 GCA_932364175.1 Eruca vesicaria subsp. sativa | reverse complement strand
TCTCTCTCTCTCTCTCTCTCTCTCTCTCTCTCTCTCTCTCTCTCTCTCTCTCTCTCTCTCTCTCTCTCTCTCTCTGACCCTTGCAAGGTGATGTTAGATTAATGTCAGTGTTTGGTGAAACTCCAGTTATTGTTATGTATGAAGATATGATCTCACATTCTTTATGGCCGTGTTTCAAATACACAATTCTTTGGAATAACAATAAGCCGAGGAAAAAGACTTGGGAACCATCCAAAGAAAACATTCTACTTAAGAATTAGTGGTATAAGCTTCGAAAACTTTTCTCTTTTATTTATATAGTAATGGGATTTAGTCTGAACTTTTTAATGAAACAAACAGAGTCGATAAGCAGAGGAACGAAGGAAGACCAGAATTCAGGATTTTTCAAAGATCCTCTACTTCCTCTCTCATTCTTCTCATGGTTTGTTCACAAATTGAAAATTTATTAGCTTTTCTTTTTTAATGGGCTTGAAGTATATTCACAGCTTTGCTAAGAAATGGTCTGTGTTTGTATTATATTAAACATTTTGTTGTTTCTCACGTTTCAAATCTCAAATGATGTATCTTTAAGCTATGATATCATCTGCTAACTAAAAAGTTACAAAAGAAAAATATTTCAAGAATCTACGACCAATTAAGTTTGGCCTCCTCTCTTTTACGAAAGTCTTGAAGATATACATGGATCAACATCCCATTGTTATGAATGTTGATGCATTCTCTTATGCATACATAAGCTCTTACAGATGTCTTCTCTTTTTCTTACAGATGATTGAAGCTAGGAAGCTATTTTTCTATGCAGATCCTTAGGGACTTAGAAATTGTGTTGTAGTCATGTTGGTCGAAATGAAATGAATCAGTTTAAAAAAAATATTCAACAGAAGAGTGAAGGATAAGTAATATTAGGCATGTATTATAATAAATAAAAACACATAGTCTATAGAATGTGGAACCGTCTCCCTAATATTCTATATGGTATTAGAGTATTCTATATGGTATCAGAGTGCTATAAATAAGGTGCAGCTACTCAGACTGTTAATTATAGTTAGTTTGGGTTTATAAATAAAGAAAAGAAAGTGACAGAAAAGACGTATCGGTTTTCGCCGTTCAAGCCTTCAAGGATCTCAAAATCCACCGACTAATAGAAAAGGCCACAAGTTGTTATTAAGATCCTTGATGAACACATAAATTAGGCAATGAACAAAACCATAGTATTGATGTAATAGAGAAATGCTATGGGGTTAAACAATTAAAAAAAAAAGAGAACTCCAAAAAGAGAAAGCTTGAAAGCAATTGAAGAAAATGATTGTTGTTCTGTATATCATAATTAATACTGGTTTAATTTATCGGTGATTACATCTCCAATTAGATGAGCATTGTGTAGTCACAAAACATTTTGAAAATAAAATAATAATATGTAAAAGAAGTACATTCGAGAAAGATGAAGAAGCCATAATGTAAGTAGAAATTCTTAAGTGTATACATGAGGTCTGCTTAAATCATTCCTCTGTTCATACTAACAACCTAAAACTTTCTTAACAGTGAGATGTTGCATTTTTTATCTGTGGAGGACCAGAAGAGAAGAAGAACGTTTGGTTATGGAGGTATATCTTACATTGAATAAATTATATTATCTAAATAATAAAGTTTAATATTGGATTTTCATAATATCTGATCAACTCAAGATGATTTTCATCGCCGTAAATAAATATTTCTTTTCATATTGTGTAAGTAAATAACTATAAAAAATGATAACTATAATTAAAAAAAAAAACATATTGAATGACACACAAAATTGAAAAATAATATATAGTCTGCGGTTTTAATCTAATGCTTGCAGTTTAAAAATGAATATTCTACTAACTATCATACTTAAATAGAAAAAAATATTTAAAACAATTGTAAAAGTAAAAAGATATATAGTAAAAGTTAATATTACAAAAGTACATTTATATTATAAACACACATTAAAATTTAAGATATTTACAACAAAGTTCAAAAATAAACAACTTCCCAAATCACCAGACAAAATACTTCAACAAAATTCATAACAAACGCAAACCGGCTACAAAAATATAACCTCAGCTTAAATTAGTTTAACATCTCGGCATGCAAAAGATGATTATCAACGCAGTATATAAGCAAAAAAAAAATCATTATACCAAATTGGACTCATACACAGGAAAAACACACATGAATGTTCACAATATATATGATATATATATGCCACATCACACGATGAATAAAGATCCACTATACACACACAGAAATATTCGATATGACACTCACTGTCAACAACACCAATGTCCAAATATATAAATATCTACTACTCATTAATATCATATCCCAGGTATACTGTATACTGTGTTGAGATGTAACCGTAGACCTAATACTTATCGACAACCACTATTGTGTTAATAACAAGATAAGTAAAAATACAAAATTTATATATCCGATATATCCATAACCAAACCAAACTAAACTATGATAGACATATAATCCCACCTCTCCAAAAATTTTAAAATTACAAAACAAAAACATCATACCAAAACTTTTCAATGCAAACATATAATACAAAGCATTAAAAGATACAAAATTGTTAAAGTCCGCCTGTAGGGCGGGTCGACCCTAGTTGGAATATAATTACTCTAGCATTCTATATGTTTCTCTATCAAAGTTTCAAAGTTGAAACTAAAATACAAAAAGTAACAAGTAAAAATCTCCATGTTTATATGTGTTTTTTCAAAATGTATTTAAAAATCTTTTAACAATGTATCTCTAATTGTAATTTCATGGTTGTGGTTTGTTAATTTTCTTAACTAGTTATATAGATAATTAAAGGTTGCAATGGTTGATAACCAAACATTACAATGAGTAGTTTTTTTTTTTTTTTGTCATCACAATGAGTAGTTATAATGGTTGTAATGGTTAACACCAAAGTTTCAATGGTTTATCACCAAATACTATAATCACTAACGGTTGCAAGGATTCATCACCAAAGCTTACATTAATTGGTTCGCTAAAAATTATATTCACCAACAGTTGACAACTTTTAACAAATGCAACTTTTAGGATGAAAAGACAAGTTCTTATAAATTTTAACAATTTCTTTTAAACCAATGCAATTCTTAAAACGAAAGTAACATTGTTAAGATAAAAATATACATACTTATTTATTTTGACAACATTTTTAAAGAATGCAATTTTTAAGATGAAAAAACGCATTATTAGGAAGAAAAGTTACAACCTTTGACATTTACATTTTCAGACACTTTGACAACTTTTTTTAACAAATGCAATTTTGTTGGGGTCAAAATCGGTTACGACAGAATCGACGACCAAAACTTTCTCCGCAAAGTTAAGAACAAGTTTTAGAAATACGAAAAAGCTTCGAGAAGAAGTCTAAGGACTTTCCGAACAAAGGAATTCCGTAAACATAACAATCGTCATCTTGGAAATCATCGCAAAATCGAATAAAACAATCCGCGATTTTCCAAATAGGCCAAATTAGCAAAACATGTCTGTAACGTCCAAACTTTCCGAAACAGTAAACATGTTATAAAGGTCGGAAAATGGTAACCTCGAAATCAACGTCTATGGTTATTTCTCCTTTTTTCTCCGAGAGGATCTCGGGTCGAGAAAACGAGAAACGATCAAAACTGAGCAACCGACCAGCTCACCAATAGGCGAGCTTGCCAGGCCCGACCAGCTCGCATGTTGGCGAGCTGAACCAATCAGTCCGGCTCGCCAACAGGCGAGCTGGACATGCCTAACCAGCTCGACTGTTGGCGAGCTGAACCAACAAGTCCAGCTCGCAGACAGGCGAGCTGGCCATACCTGACCAGCTCGCCTATTGGCAAGCTGAACCCGACCAGTCCAGCTCGCCAACAAGCGAAAGCTGTCCAGCTCGCCAGTAGGCGAGCTGGCCGTGCTTGACCAGCAACGTCTCTTGTTTTGTCTCGATCCATCTTACCATTTGATTTTTATGATAAAAACCGTAAAAAACTTGTTATCTCGTAAAACCTTAAGTAAATCGTATAAAACGGCAACGGTTAAACAAAACACCGAACATTGCCAAACTATACGATTAACTCGAGATATTTTATAAAACCGCTAAAGACTTGTTTTCTCGTAAAACCTCAAGTAAATCGTATAAAACAGCAATGGTTAAACGAAAGACCGACCACTGCCAAACTATACGATTAACTCCAGATGTTTTATAAGAACGGCGTCATATTAGGAAACGATTTCATCTAAAGTCATAAAATGGCTAATCGCAAAACGGCTCAGAATGTCCTAAGACGCGATAAAAGCCCACTCGCGACTTAAGAAAAGATCCAGCCCAAAGACTGATGACGGCTTACTCATTATTCACAGGAGTGGGAAAATGTCAAGTTTGAAGATAAAATGAAGTTTTCCGAAGAAAATGGAAAGATCAAGATAAATGGAAGATTTCCGATAGGCGAGAATCTGGGAGGAAAAGGAAAGATCAACCGCCTAGAGAAGGACTATATAAGCAGAAGGTCGATGATAAGAAGAAGGGACCATAGTTAATGCTGCGGCTAACACTACGTCGCTGCAAAAGGTACTCTTCGCCTATCAGAAGAGGACGGACAAGCATGATAAGCTAATCGGATCTCTCGCGAAACATGTTGAAACCCTAACCGCAAAGACCAAAACTATCCGCCCTCGCGGAACCACAAGAATCCGCAGAAGAAGACTCGCTTTCGCGACTCCTATGGATCGTCCCAGAACCGAGCAGGATAATCAACCGGGGCAAAACCTCCGAAAAAGATAACCCTTACACGACATAAAAGGACTTGGAAAAATCTCCTTCTCGCAAACAAGAGATCGAGGACAACAGTGTCGAAAGGGTTAATCTGGAAACAAGCGACAAATCCGATCCGTCATAGGAAGACGCTGGCGTTCATCCAAGAAGGAGGAGAGATCGCAGTCCTCAGACCGAATATTCTCTCGAATACTCTCCCAACAAGGATGAGGAGAAGCTATATTGCATGGAGCATGCGAAAACGGCCGAGGAACGATCTCAAGTAACTCGCAGCAAACGCCGACGGGGTCGGAATACTACTGGCGACCTAACTGAGATTCGCGATCTCTGCGATAACGTCACAAAAACGGCTTCAGCGGTAAAAGCAGTTAAGTCTCGCATTCACCATGCCACTAGCGCCGCGCCTGAAATAGTTCGATTGTTGTACGAATCTCGGAAAATAACTTTTAGGGCTCGTATCACCGAGATCAAGCTTCCCTATCCCGGAAATCTCAAAGTGCCGACTTACGATGGGACGACTGATCCCAAACCACACCTGCAGGCCTTCTAGATCACTATGGGGCGAGCCAAGCTCAAGGAAAGCGAAAAGAATGCGGGTTTTTTCCCTCTCTTTGTCAAAAATCTAGCTCAAATGGTTCGCTCGACTTAAGCGAAATACGATTGGGAGTTTCCGCCAGGTTGCCTCGGAGTTTCTGAAGCAGTACTCGATGTTCATAATCCGAGAGACTTCTGACGCCAACCTCTTGAGTTTATCCCAGAAAGAAAATGAACATCTCTGCGACTTCATGAGTAAGTTCAAACTCATCATGGCTAAGGTTAGCGAAATAAGCGACACATCAACCATCGACGCGCTAAGAAAGTCGCACTGGTTCAAGTCGAAAATCAGAAAGTGGATAACTCTCGAGAAACCGCGTACGATCCAGGACGCGCTCCACAAAGCTACCGATTTCATCTTCATCGAAGAAGAGACTATTCTGGCAGAGCAACATAAACCAACGAAGACGCTTGCGAAAGACGCCGCGTCTGAGCAAAAGACGAAAAAGAAAAACCCTCGTAACGATAAGTATGTCCATCACAAGGGATAGGATCTCCAAGGGGCACATAACTACACCATCAACTCTGGATCAGAGCAAGGGTGAACTACGGGGAACAAGTGGACCAGGAACTCTAGTTACGACGAGAATGCCTTCTGTGACTTCTACCAGACCCGCGGCCATTCAACTGTGAACTGTAAAGTTCTCGGCGCAAGGTTGGCCGAAAAACTGCTCGCGGGAGAACTCTCCAATGTATCCAGCGTAAAGAACCTCATCCGCGATTCAGACCGCCCCCTGAAAGCCGATAGGAACTCGCAGGCAGACAATTCGCCTCAAGGGAACCAAACGGGCGAGAAACACGGACGAAGACAAGACGAGAGAGGGAACGATGCTAACCGCCGAAGGGTAAATATGATCATCGGCGAATTGTAATACTACTGCGATACCATCTCATCCATCAAGTCCTACCGACGAAAAGGCGAGACGAGTTTGAATTGGCCGACACCGTCGGATGATGCTCCAAGAGGTATAATCGCCTTCGAGGAGGCCGAAACTTTCGGCATCGACCACCCACATGCTGACCCTCTCGTCATCGACCTAGTTATAAGTGATTTGTAGGTCGAGTACTCATTGATACCGGAAGCACCGTCAACGTGATCTTCCGCGACACTTTGACGTGAATAGAAATCAGATTAACGAAGATTGAACCGATTCCAAAGCCGTTGACCAGTTTCTCGGTGAAACGGTTATGACTCTAGGATCAATCCGACTCCCGGTTGACGCAAAAGAAGTGACCAAAATCGTTACTTTCGCAGTCGTCGATCGACCCGCCATCTACAACGTAATAATGGGCATGCCTTGTATAAACGTCATGAAGGCAGTCCCATTGACGTACCACTTAGGCATCAAGTTCCCGACTCCTACGGGTGTCGCAGCAATTTGGGGATGCCAAAGACAGTCGCGATCCTGCTTTTTAGCGGAACATAAGCTAAGGCATATGGCTATCGCCATCGTGAAATCAACTCCGCCAACCACGGAAAACGACCCGGAATCAGCAACAGTCAAGAAGCAACAGGCTTCCAAACCCATCGCTTCTACCCAACCGGAGGAGAAAAACGCAGAAAAAGACACCGAACCAGCTACTAAAGCTATCGATGCCTCTACAATAGCCGAGTAAACACACTCACATCAATAACTAGAACTACTAGATGGCTTGATTGCCGAAAGGGATACGTAGGCAGCTCGCTTAAAGACGATTTCAGCTATCCCCCTCTCTAAAAAGGGGGGGGGAGTGGGTGCGTATACGAGTATTCGTATACTCCCATATTTTTTAAAATAAAATATATTCGCTTTGTACTTGAAATTTTTGAAATATTTCAGTAAATACAAAGCTAAAATATCGCAAAATCAAAAAACAAACTCGAATTCCGAACACTTTAGGAAATTATTTCCGCAGTAAGTTAAAAAAAACACTTGGTCAATCTCGACCAAAAACTTATATTTCGTATCAACACCAATATTTCGATAAGAATTGGCGAGACATCGCCTAAAGCCTTAGAGAAATATTCACAAGTCCATCCGCAACGATAAAACCACAAACGCTCGTCGATTGGCCACGCCGAGCACATCTGCCGTCTTAAACAAACGCATACGACCCACTGGTCCTTATACATCCGACTAGGATAAAATAGCGCGCTATAAAAGAAATCCAAAATTTTGGTCAGCACCTTCGAGGATGCTCTTTTCGACCATACAAGACGTATAATCTGAGAACCTATCGCGGACTTTAAATCGGTAGGAAATCAGGTTAAAATCGCAACATGCAAAATGAAAGCCGACTAGTCATCGCATAACTTTAAAACCGAAAGTAAACCTAGGTCTTGCCCTAAACCCAGCACACTGGTCTCTAACGTCTCAAGGCATGAATTGAGATCTTAAAGGCATCTCTCTTCGTCCACATCAAAGTGCTCGCGAAAAATCAAAACATTCTGATGCAAGCAAACGAATAGGACGATCTACACAAAGAGTTAGATACGAGACGACAACTCGTATTCTTCCTTCTACACTTAAACAAAAAAAAAAGATTTCATACTTAGAAAAATTTCACTGATATAAACATCGTCCAACACACGCCGCCTAGTGGCAGGAATTCAAAGCCACCAACAGTCAGTCCTGATAATAATAATACAAACGATTACACTACAAAAAACAACAAAAAAATCAATCATCAAAATCATAAAACCCGGACGCCGAGTATTGGCCAGCATTCGCATAAGCCCCCGGCTGATCGACCTCACCACATTCGTCCTGGATTCCATCCCCAACCTCAACCGAGTCCGGCGACACCACAATGGGATCCCACTGCGCCCACATTCGCGCCTCAAGGTTGAGGAGTTCAGACTGCTTCTTGTCCTTCCTATCCAAGCGCACCTTTTGCTTGGTATACTCCCGCTCATACGATTAATCCACAAGTTAAGTAAGGTGTAATCCGCCAACCAAACCCCGACACTCACGATAGTCGCCGTTGGTCCTTTGCGCATCTTTAATCCCTAAGTATTGGGTCGCAAATTGTTCACCGCGAACCTTCACCTCCTCGGCGACCGCTCTCTTTCCCTCTCTGCGAGCACGACGAACTTGTTTCTCGGAAAGCTCCATAGCACAGCGAGAATTGGCCTCATGCGGGAATAATTTGCGCGAAAAGAGTTAGTGTTGATCTCCTCTTTGAGACGAGCAGCCTCTTTTTCTGCCGCCTCAGCTCTAGACTCGGCCCTACGAATCTCCACATTACTCGCATTCACAGCTTCGTTCATAAAACGAAGACCCTACAAATAGAAGAAACATGTCTATTATAATCTGATAACACGCACGGTAATCACGGGAATCAACAAAGGGTAACAAACATTTCTATTCTAATCTCGATGCTTTCGCAAACGGCGTCTCGGCTGGTCTAACATTGGATGAAGGAACCGAGAAATCGCTGTATTCCAGGAAAGCGATTTCTGCATCATCGCTGGTTTGACCCTCTTGAAAGCCATCAAACCACTGTCTCATGTCGACCGGAGCACCTTTATCATGCGGAGATCTTGACCTTTCCCTCGCTCTCGGAACATTGTCCATCCCTGGCTCCGACTCAACTTCAACAGGCTCTCTCTGCTCAAAACGGGAAAGGTGGAAGGAGATGGTACGACAAACTCTCTTCGATGAAAAGTGTCCCCAGTAAAACGGACCACCAAGGAGAAGGCTCTTGACCTGTTCGAGATTTTTGGGTTCCGGAGTAACAAGACCAGACGCTGCAAAACACAAACCAAACACGAAGTTAGAATTCGGAAAAAGTGTACCCAAAAAACGTGCAAACTAAATACCTTTTTTCCCCATTTACTCATGAACATGGGGATGCAACTCTCCTCCACCGACGAACATAAAAGAAAAACTCCTCCCAACTGTGACCATTCAAGGAGAATTTCTCGATAATCGACATCTACGCCCACAGAGATATATAATAATAACCATTGTTCGCGCGCTTGAACGACATCATAGCTTCGAGATAATATGCACTAACAGCCATACCGCGCTCGTAGCCCAGTACAAAAATCCCGACAAGATGTTGTAATTCGGAGACAAAAAGTTTGCTGATCAACAACCCGAGCCGATCCAAGAGTTCAACTATGACCCGCAGGATGGGAAACCACAGTTGGAAACTGAGCAAAAAGGCCTCGTAGCACGTAAAGTAACCCAGAGGCGGATGCTTGGCATCTTGACCACACTCGAGAAGGCGAAACTGCACCGAATCTGGGATCATGCAAGAGCTCCGCATAACGTTGAGAGAACGAGCGGTACTCTGGCTCGGACCTTCTTGTTTCTTAATTTATCTAGGCCTCGAAGGAACTCAGAAGTTAGCCTTGGGGACCTCGGCAGCACACACAGCTTCCAAATATCTCTTGATATCCTCTTTATCTGCAGTAAATCTTAAGAATACCGGTGCAGGAAGTACGTTACCATCGGAACAATCAAGATCGCTCTGATCGAAAATTGACGGACGAGCACATTCTGAAATTCTTCGTTCAATAGACATGCTTAACAAACAAGTATGGAAAGATTCAAAGAGAGAAATAAAGAGAGAGAAATTTTCTCTACCTTAGAAAATATTATGTGGAAAGAAGTAAGTAAAGAATTTGAAAACTTAGTCCACATATTTATAAGAAAGATTCTACTATTCACCTTCGGACTTTTGGTTGTTAAAGTTCTGCCTAATTCTACCAAACTTGCCAAACAAGTTCAAACCGCTCGCAAGAACTCTACGATTCTTACGGGCTGGGGCCTAACTGTTAGGGTAAAAATCGGTTAAGACAGAATCAACGACCAAAACTTTCCGAAAAGTTAAGAATAGGTTTTAAAAATACGAAAAATCTTCAAGAAGAAGTCTAAGGACTTTCCGAACAAAGGAATTCCGTAAACTTAACAATCGTCATCTTGGAAATCATCGGAAAACCGAATAAAACTATTTGCGATTGTCCAAATTGGCCAAATTAGCAAAACACGGCTGTAACATCCAAACTTTCTGAAACACTAAAGCTGTTATAAAGGTCGGAAACGGTAACCTCGAAATCAACGTCTACAACTATTTCTCTGTATTTTCTCAGAGAGGATCTCGGGTCGAGAAAACGAGAAACGATCAAAACCGAGCAACCGACCAGCTCGCCAATAGGCGAGAGCTGGCCATGCCCGACATCTCGCCTGTTGGCGAGCTGAACCAACCAGTCCAGCTCGCCAACAGGCGAGCTGGCCATCCTGACCAGCTCACCTGTTGGCGAGCTGAACCAACCAGTCCAGCTCGCCAATAGGCAAGCTGGCCATACCTGACCAGCTCATATGTTGGCGAGCTGAACCAACCAGTCCAGCTCACCAACAGGCGAGCTGGCCGTGCTTGACCGGTTCGCCTGTTAGCGAGCTGAACTAAACCATCCATCCCCCTCGACTCGATTGTACTCTGAATTGTGATCGTAACCTCTCTCGTTTTGTCGCGATTCGTCTTACCGTTGGAGTTTTACGATGAAAACCATAAAAGACTTGTTTTCTCGTAAAACCTCGAGTAAATTGTATAAAACGGCAACGGTTAAACAAAACACCGAACATTGCCAAACTATACGATTAACTCGAGATATTTTATAAAAACTGCTAAAGACTTGTTTTCTCATAAAACCTCGAGTAAATCGTATAAAACAGAAATGGTTAAACAAAACACAGAACACTGCCAAACTATACGATTAACTCGAGATGTTTTATAAGAACGGCTTCGTATCAGAAAACGATTTCATCTAAAGTCGTAATACGGCTAATTGCAAAACGGCTCAGAAAGTCCTAAAACGCGATAAAAGACCAATCACGACTTTAGACGATCTAGCCCAAAGATATGATGACGGCTTACTCATTATTCGCAGGAGTGGAAAAATGTCAAGTTTGAAGATAAAATAGAAGTTTTCCGAAGAAAAATGGAAAAATCGAGATAAACGGAAGATTTCAGATAGACGCGAATCAGGGCGGAAAAGGAAAGACCAACCGCCTAGAGAAGAAGTATATAAGCAGAAGGTTGAGGACAAGAAGAAGGGACACGATTTTCAGAGATCTCATCTCACAGAAAAACTTAGCACTTAGAGCATTTAGGCAATTTTCCGTTTTTGTTATCGACCTGAGTCTCACTAGGGCTTTAGTCTTAGGTTGCTAGAACTAGGAAACTTGCCGTCAACTGTTGTGGCCAAGGCTTTTACCTCGTTGTATCGTTCTTACGCAAAATCGGAATAAGAAACCTCTTTGCTCTCTTTTTGATTCTCATACTATTTTACTATATTTCTCGTATTCTGATTGTTTGCGTGTAGTTAAGCAGATATCCGGGACCTCTGGGAAATTAGGGTTTTCCCTAAGCTCCTTTATTTACGGAAATCGACAGTGTGAATTTCTGTTCCCACAAATTTTTGGATGAAAAGACACATCTTTATACATTTAACAATTTCAATAGGTGATTCTTAAAATGAAAAAAAAAACACATTGTTAAGATGAAAGTGTATATATTTATATATTTGACAAAAAAATTTAAAGTATTGTTATTTAAGATGAAAAACACTTTGTAGCGATAAAAAGTTACAACCTTTGACATTTATTTGGAGAAAATATACATTTTTAGACATTTTGACAATTTTAAAAAATGCAATTAGTAATATGATTAATAAATAGATCTTTGAAGCAATTTTATTGTATTAGACGATGATCAATAGTAGCTTTGATCAAATCCCCTCTTCACTATAATAAAAATATAAAATATCAAAATAGATTAATAAACAGAATCAAATTTTAAAACATTTATTGTAAAGCATCCAAAAGTAAAAATTCTTGGCTTAGTGGAATGCTTCATTTCTTTCGACTTTGTGATTCCCATTTATGGCTTCGAATGGTAACATCGGATCAAGCAGTGCAGGACAAGCAGATTGGAAACTACAGTACAATTTAATTGTTGTTTGTATAAGATAAATGCATACTACAAAACAACTGCAGTTTGTCTAAAATGAGCGATTCAAAACATATATAATGAATTGTGTAACAGCGGGAAATATATAATATATTTATAATTTAAAAACTACAAAATGAGAAATAGTAGTATTATGGTAAAAATATATATTTTAATTTTAAAATATTTATATATCTGAATATATGGAATTTAATATTGTATTATTGATATTTTATTGGTAATATCATATTTTATTTAAAATCTTATAATTGCACTACTTGTTTTAATAAAATTAATTCAATTTTTTTATTAAAGAAAACTTAAAAGTAATATTAAAATTTATTGTTGCATCTTTATTATGTATTTTTATAAATAATATAACAATCAAGAATTATTTTTATTAGAATACCAAAATAAATAAAGATTTTTTTTTGAGTAATCTTGAGAGATTTTTTTTTTAATATGAATTATAAAAACAATTCATAAACTAAATACACCTGTAGAAATATACATCTGTAAAGTATTTTAGCATATTAATTTTATAACTAAACAATACCCATTTAAACATTAATTAAAGTATATTATGTAGATACATATTAGTGGATAAATTTGTGTGTTTTCTAGATTTAAGAATTAAAAATTATTAACAACTAAGGAAAGCCCGCACTTCATGCGGGATATAATATATATTGTCAAATATATTTTTAAAGTTCATTTCTAATTTTACGGAATGTGTACGTATTTGGTTCAGCCAGTTTTCTTATATGATTTTGTGCATTTGGTGTAATTGAAAACCAAAGATAATTAAAATTAGTTACAGTCCAATTTGTGCAGCATCAAAAGAGAAAATATTTAAGCTCAATATTTAATTAGCTGACACATAATCAAACAAGCAAGAATTACAAAACCATATAATAATTTGTGTATTCGGTACTCCAAACAATAAAGTTGAAAAAAAAATCAAAAGATATATATATTGTCTACATGAAATGAGGAGTAACATTAGGATATATGTATTTTCAACTTAAAGTACATGTTTAAAGTAGTTTCTAGATTTTAAGATTGATCCAAGGTGATGCATAGTTCCTAAAAACAAAGCAATAGTGTCTAATACTGATTAATGAACATATAGCTAACAATTTAAACTAAAACTGCAAATATAAAGCATGTAGAATCTATATAATAATGATTCACTTTTGAAGCTCCTAAGGCTATCCACATCAGCAGCCGAGTGGGTCCCACGTATTTAAATTTTAAAAGCTTATAGTTTTTTTAAAATGACTATGAACAATGAATACAATTTAGCAAAGTGGTATAAGGCATTTAATTAAGTTTGCAAGTGTGTGGGTTCAAACCACGCAGCTTGTTATGTATTTTAGTTTTTTCGTTTGGATTATTATCATATGGGCTTTTTGGTTTTAATGTTTTTATGCTTTTTTTCCTCTGGACTTATTATTTAAAGCCCAAAATAGTGGAAATTCCTAAAGTTTGACGAACCCAAACCCAAAACAATTAAAAATGGATCAAAAAACGAATATCCAAAAAGAAAAAGAAAAAAAACGAGTCTCACGCGGCACTATCATGTCCTGATATATATTTTTACTGTTAGAACATATTTCCTAATATATATTTTCAAAAAATTATGTATGTGAAATAAAATAAAATAAATAGTTTTATTATTTATAAAACAACTATGTAATTTCTCTTCAATTTTTAATAGTTACTATAATTTCATTTTTATCAGACTCCGGCGGATGGATTTCCACAATCGATGACACCGTAAAGAAAAATACCACATTATTCATGAACAAAATCCAAACTTACAAAAAATCATATCCAAAACTATCTATTGAAACCCAAACAACAAATATTAGCTTAAATTAAAGTTATTTTCAAATTGATAAATTGTTTAGTACAAATATAAATATTATAAATAAATATTTATATCAAGTTTTGACATCCGATTAAAAATTATTTCCAACATAAAAAAACAATATAGACATCTATTTTTATACACTAAAAACTATATTATAATTTAGTTATTCCTATAAACCTTATTTCTTATATAAATAACATTTAACACATTATATATATAATATTTTCACTTTGCACTCTTGCTACATTCTTTCCATTTCATCATTATTTGGTATTATTAAAATAACCTACTAAACCAATAACCGAAAAAAACACAGATCCCGGCCCCGCGCTTGCGCGGGGGTTATGCAGCTAGTTAAAAGAGTGTCAAACTGTTCTTGAGAAAACCATTTGAATACTTTAATTTATTTTCATTGTGTTTTAGTTTTTATTATTATTTTACATGTTCAAAATTATTGTTCTGTTTAATTATTAATTATTCTCATATATGGTTTTCTATTTAGAGGGAATGTATTTTTATTCGCTTATGTAGTTGAGATGAGATCAAATGTTAAAGATGTGGTTATAGAATTTTAGATAGATAATAGATGTTGATCCATAGCGAGATTTGAGCAGATTTGTTAACACGACTTTCGTGGGGAGGCAATTTCCTAACAGTGGGTTGAGCAAATCGAGAGTCCTAAGTAGTGGCAATATCGCTCCCTTTACCTGGAAATTGCAGACCCTCGTCTATCAACATGACTTTGTCAATACGACGTCCGTTCTTAGCTGTGAAAAAAATGGTATCCGAGCCAGGTTAATAGAATCTATGTCCCGAAAGATGGTCATAGCCCAGCTCAACATCGAATTTCTTGGAATGCAAATCGAAAATGGAATTTTCTCACCTCAAGCCCATCTAGCTACAACACTCCTCGACTTTCCCGACGAAAATCTCAGAAAACGACAAGTCCAGCAATTTCTTACCGTAATCAACTACGTTAGCGACTTTATTCCGCAACTTTCGCAGATGACAAGATCGCTACAGAAGATGCTGACAAAAAATCCACCACAATGAACTAATCGATAAACCGAAGCTGTCAGAAACCTAAAAATAGAGGTGCAGAAGCTACCGCCTTTAAAGATTCCCTCAACCGGCACGCGTATCTTACAGACTGACGCAAGTGACAAATATTGGGGATCAATTTTATTTGAAGAAATAAACGGAAAAGGTCAAATCTGCGGATACAAAAGTGGACGCTTTAAAGATTCTAAGATGCATTATCACTCCACGTTCAAAGAAATCTTAGCAGTCAAGAAAGCCACTGAGAAGTTCAAGTTCCATCTGATAGGACATAAATTTCGCATCGAGATGGACATGTCATCTTTTCCGAAGATGTTAATTCAAGAAGAAGATGGTCCCACATCAACAATTATTAAGATGGAGCGAAGCGTTCTCGAAGTACGATTTTGAATCTGTCTATTTAAAGGGATAAAAAAACACTCTTGCTGATATGCTCCGTAGAAACCCAGTTAAAGAAATACAAATTATGGAGAGCTCCTCTGAAAAAAGTTTCTATGACTTCACAGCAGACATGCCAGAAGACGCTCATGAACTCATCACCGGAAAAACCTTCCATGAACACCTCCTCAACAAGATTTTTCACTACCATCCATCATCCTGACAAAATATTGTCCGGAAAATCACTACATTTCACCAATGGGAATTCATCCCGATTACCCGTTCGCACACCTCTACAGGATCGAAACCGTCTACATGCCAGAAGAAGTCCTTTGTTTCCTCTGGTACCTCTGCTCGGTTTTCACCATAGGTATGACGCTCGACATCTTGTGGGTATACCAATACATAAATGCTCAACTCTCCAACCCCCAGCGTGAACGCAAAGAATGTCTCGTAACATTTCTGTCATGGTTTGCTCCATTATCTGCCTGGAATGGAAAGCTGAGAAAATCTGCAAAGGTAACCGGTATGTCATTCAAGAGGTTAAAAGGTCAAGGAGGACCTAACCCTTTCTTTAACCCTCACACCATCTACTTCTTCCACCGTCCTGTTCAGATCAACGGCAAAACCGGCAAGATTCTTGCCCTACCAACACTCATCCATCACAAAGACTTCCAACGAGGTTTACGACCAGATTTCAACATCAACGACATCAAACTTTACGAAGAGTTCCAGACTCACGCGTTTCGACTCAATAACGCTAGGAAAAATTTTGCCATTCCGTTTACCCCAAATTGGCTTTACTATCCAATCGACTATCAAATGAGCCTCGACGAAGATCTCATGTTCTACAGTGAAAGACGACGACTTGCCTCTTACGAACCAAAGCCGATGAAGCAAGAACCTCAAGAACCACAAACTCAAGAATGTCCGCCGGAATATTTTCAAGATGCGCAACTCCCTGATGACTCTATGAATATAGATAAAATCGGTAAAGTTCGATATTGATGTTAACGACGATTCCCAGAAAACTTATGAAGAACCAGAAGACGAATACATATGCTCAGATGATCACTACGGATGCTGCGAAAAACACATCATCGAGTTCGAGATAGACCCCTAAAAGGTCATTAAGTTATGTTTAAATATGTTTAAATAATGTATCAAAATTATGTGTGTTCTATTATGTAAAATAATTATGTCCAATAATGATGTAAGCATGATGTAAGCGATGATGTAATCGCAGTGGGCTGAGGTAAGCGCTTATGTCAGTGCCTTATCCTCTCGTCTATAAATATGTGTGTACCCCCTTGTATAATAATCATCAAATAATTTCCATAAAAACCTCTCTCTTGTTTATCTCTCTACAATGTCTTTCTAAGTTCTCTAGTTTTCCAGAACTTAACTCATCTCTTATGAGCTTAGATTTCTATTCTTCTCTCGCAAGTTCCGATCATGCCACTTGCAATTCCTTAGCTTGAGCAGATTTGTCAATATGACTCTGTCAACACGACTTTCATGGAGAGGCAATTTCCTAACAGTGGGTTGAACAAATCGAGAGCCCTGAGTAGTGGCAATATCGCTCCCTTTACCTGGAAATTGCAGACCCTCATCTGTCAACACGACTTTGTCAATACGACATCCGCTCTTAGCTACTAAGGGCTCTCGATTAATACGACGTCCGCTCTTAGCTATATTTGACCAAAGTAAATATATCTTTAAAAAACAAATGTAGATTCATGTTTATAGTTTAATAATATATTAAAGATTATAATTGTCAAAAAAATATATAAAATAAATTTATATTTAGGTTTATTTCGCTACATGAATGAAAACATATATCTGATTGTCATATATCTAAGAACCATATACACCGATCCAAATACTTTATAGTTTACGTATATTCGGATCTCATTTCTAGATTGTGGAAGATTTGATCTATCTTCTAATTTCACGTGTTACTAGATTTTGAACCCGCACATCCGTGCGAGTAATTTTTCATTTTATAAAAATATAACAAAATCTTTCAGATATATCATTTACATCTTATTTTTATATTGTATAACTATATAATCTTATTATTTTAATTATTTTATATAATATATTATTGTCATTTTTAAAAAATATCAAATATATTTTTTTAGATAATGTATTTGTTGTGAATTACAAAAATATATGTCAACATTTTTTGTATAAAAATATTACATGTTTTAAAAAAATTAATATGTTTTAACAGTGAATAAAAGAAAATTTTAAAATAAAATATTTTTCTTTACCAATTTAATATATTTTTATATTAATTTCACATAGCATTTTATTTTAATATAATATAGAAAATCATTAAATTATAAAATATACCAATTTTTATTTTTAATTAACATTA
>CAKOAT010430709.1:348926-417073 GCA_932364175.1 Eruca vesicaria subsp. sativa | reverse complement strand
TTGTTAGATATTTTCTCAACAGATTTTGTTATAAATGAAATTAAAGATAACTTTATAGTTATATATTATTAAAATATTTCTTCAGTAATATATATTTGGTTGATTAATATAAATAATCAAATATGTTATATTAATGAAATAGTCCAATATGACTTTTTGTAGTAGATATAAATGGTACTTCTCTTTTAATATAAAAGATATACCTCCCGTGTAATGTAATGACATTAAATATTTTGTAAATATTATTAGTTTTGTGTAACCCTTGCAGTATTTTTTTTTTTCATGTTTTGAACGTCCCTTTGTATTAATTAACTTTTGTTTATAACACAAAATACTTAAAAGTAATATGATTTGTTTGGATATGTCTTGAAATTAAAATGAAAGATTTTTTTTTGATAATAAATAGTAAGAATGAAAATGGAAGAAGAGGGAATGTGGCATGTGAATGCACAGCTGTGATCACTATTCCCTTCACCATTTAATAAATATACTCTTTCATCTTCTTGTTTATATCTTTCGACTCTTTGCTCTTCTTTTGGCTTTTCTACATCTCTTAGAACTTCCACTTATTCTTTAATGGTAGCACCAAAATCCTAGACTCCCATCCATCTTTTCCGATTCTAAACCGCTCACTTAAAAACCATGAGAATGGAGTTCTAAGTTATTCACTCCGTGTAATGATTATCTTCTTTATTATTACCCTCTTTCTCTCTCTCTTGAATCTTGAAATTTCAGTCTTTGGGCAGTGAAAAAGCTTGGATCATTCGAACACTTTATGGAACCTTGCTTCTTGTATTAGACTGAAATTACGTATCTTCCAAAATTCTCGTTTTCCAGAAAAATTTTGGTGGGTTTGGAAATTATGGATCTCTCCATGCGTTACAACTGTGACTTCAAATCAGATTGTTGGAGATGGTAGGTTTCCATTGTTGTAGGCTATGTTTGAAAGTGAGAGATATGGATGAATTGGATGAAGTGATGAGAATGATCATAATCCATGTTCCTATTTATAAGAGCAAATCGTAGGAGCTTAAGGAGGAGAGTTAAACCATAAATGAGAAGCCATTATAATGATCTTTCTTGTCAGTCGGTGGCATGTGAAACGATGAAGATGGTGTAATTGGAAACCCTATTATAAAAACGACGTCGTTTATAGTTTAGGAGACAATTTGATGGGCTGATTGAATCGACCAGACTTAAAGCCCATATCAAACAAAACTCACGTAATACAGAGTTAAATGAAACGCAGCAAATCACATATCCAGGTGTCACCATCAAAATACTCTATTTGATGACAAGGCAGTGTAAAAAGAGAGAAAAATCTATTATATATATAGATAGATAGGGGATGAACCACACCTAACCACATCATATTACCTTCTTTCAGTTTTGGGTGTAACTCGGAAGCATCTCTGTCCCGATCTTTACTTTTTAAAATAAAATTATTATTTTTAATTGGAAAGAAAAGCAAAAGAAAATACTATATAGTAATTCACTTTTCACTTGGACCGCTATATACATTCGAGAGCTAATGAAGGAGAAATAATTTCTTACATTAAACATTTTTTTTTAATTTTCGATTTTGAGTATGAATATGCAAAGCTTGGAAACAATCGCTATGAAAAAATTGTATTGAAGACGAGGAGTTACAATTTAATGGACATTCACTTACTCATAATTGGAAATGGTACATGGTGATGCAAGGTGTTCGACGCTCTTCAAAACTATATTTCAAGCTATTTATTGGTGATTTTCACTGGAGATGTTGTTTCTCTGTTGAATGACGATGTTCTTAGAATCATTGAAGATTGACGGGTTCTTTTACTATTTCATTTGAATAAATCAATAAAGTGGATATTTTTCTAAAAGAATACTTATAGATCATATTTGGAATTTGACCATGTTATACATCGAAGAAATCTACAAAGAAGAATTTAGGGGGTGTATTGAATTATGGATTTTAAAGTATTTTGGTTTAGTTTTAAAATTCCCTGTTATTCAACTAATGATTTGTATTTTTTTTTTAAATCATGTATTATTGAATATAACATTTATCTAAAGTCTCTAAAATCACTTGTAATTCATTGTTATTTAATTAGCAATTGACAAAATCTAAATCAAATACAGTGTTATTCAATGATAAAAAATTTTGAAAATAAAATATTGTGAAAAGGATTTGAAGCCAAGTGTTTTTTTTTCATTTTTAGTTAAAACTAGGCCTGGACATTCGGCTAGTCGGGTCGGGTTTGGGTCGGGTCCTTTCGGGTCCGGGTCTTTCGGGTCTAGGAGTTTAGGACCCGATAGGGTAATTTCAAATTTTCGGTTTCGGTTCGGGTCGTACCGGGTCCGGGTCGGGTCTTAGATAGTTGGACCCATTCGGGTAATTAGAATTTATCGGTTCGGATTCGGTTCGGTTTCGGGTCGGGTTCGGTTCGGGTTCGACCTAAAAATACCTAAATATATAAAAAAAAATCTGAAAATACTTATATATCCGAAAATATTCAAAATTTTATTCAAAATTTGTGTTTTTACTATATTAAAATGTGTATATATATTAAACTATGCGAGATACAACAACAATTCGTTGTCTCCTAGTGGTTGACCCCCTTACTCTATATAGAAACAACCTGTCTTCGACTCCCCCTCAATGCATTTTATTTAATTTACACTATTAATTCAGGTACCCATCGGGTTTCGGGTTCGGTCCGGGTCGGGTCCAAGACCCGCGGGTCCTCCACAACAAGACCCGATAGGGTAATTTGCTCGGGTCGGTTCCTACCCGGACCCGGTTTTTCCGGGTCGGTTTCGGGTCGGGTCTTCGGGTCCGGGTAAAATGCCCAGGCCTAGTTAAAACCATGGTTACTCAACTCCCACCATTATACCTATTATTTGGAAAAACCCAAATCAAATAAAAAATTGACCACTTTGAAAAAGATGATCAATATCCCAGCAGCTTTTGATGATCGACACAAAATTGACCACTTTGAAAAAGCTCCAAAGTTATCAGGTGGTGATGAGATAAGCAGCTTCCCAGAAAAAAATACTAACTTTTGATTTTCTCTTGTTCCTGAATCAATTCCCATATCGACAATGTTGGAAGCTAAAGGTTTGATTTTGGTGTCTCACAAATCTGAACGAAGCCCTCTGATTGTTCGATTCGATTTCTTCTCGAGCTTTTCTTTGGATTCGGGGAAAAGGTTTTATGCTCTGGAGAATCTGAGGTTGATCTGTACATGTCGATTTGAATTTGAAACGGAGACTTGGATCCAACTTAGTGGACCTCCTCAATCTTAGAACCAGGACCTCCGACAGTAGGCGGAGCTTCATCATCAGCAGCATCGCCTTCTACACCACATAGTCTCCAGCTCGTTCCTCTTGTCCTCAAACTCGCCAGCTTCAGCCAATTGGTTGCCATCAAGCCATTGAATAGCCTCCTCAGCTAAATCCTCAGTCTTCTTCTTGTCTATTGCATGAATGTTCTCACCAAACTTGTCATCACGAATGGTGTTTCTCATGTTGTAAGCATAGTTTCCAAGAGTGTTCTTGGCTTCAACCTTTTTCTAGTGGTCCTCATCCTCAGACTTGTACTTCTCTGCTTCTTGCACCATCTTCTCAATCTCATCCTTAGACAAGTGACATCGTTGGTGATCGTGATCTTGTTCTTTTGGCCAGTGGTCTTGTCTGTTGGGGTCAAAATCGGTACGACGGAATCAATGACGAAAACTTTCCGCAGAAATAAAAATACGTTTTATAAAACACGAGACGTTTTATAAAATACTAAGGACTTTCCAAACAAAGGAAATCCGCGTGAAACTTGGAGATTTTCATCTCATAAAAACAAACAAAACGATCTCCGATTACACGATTGCCCAAGTTAAGCGAAAAACCGCAAAAACTGCATCCGCCATACCACGAGCAGGTTAGACCGAACCAGTTCGATGTGCGACAAGCCAAACCAGCCAGTTCAGCTCGCCACACGGCAAACTGGTTCACTCAAATCAGTTCACCGTACAGCGAGCTGAACCAGACAGTCCAGTTTACCGTACGGCAAGCTGATTGTCTCACAACAGCTCGCCGTACGTCGAGCTGACTGTCCCGAGCTTCGCTCCCCTTCATCTTCAACGAAAGGAATACGTCCTTCAGTTCGATCATGCTCTAAACCATGGTCGAAACGTCTCTCGTTTCATTTCGATCCGTCTTACCATTCGAGTTTTATGATAAAAAACACAAAAGTCTTCTTTTCTTGTAAGAATTCGGGAAGATCGTATAAAACGGCAACGATTAGACGGAACATCGTACATTGTAAAAACTATAAAGTTAATTCGAGAAGTCTTATAAAAACGGCATCGTATCAGGAAACGATCTCGTCTAAAATCGTAAAACGGTTTTTATCGCAAAACGGCGCGGAAAGTCCTAAAACGCGATAAAAACCTATCCACGGTTTTAGACGAAGTCCAGCCCAAAGATACAATGATGGTTTAACTATTTACTCGCAAAAAGAAGATAAATGTCAAGTTTGAAGATAAATAGAAGATTTCCGAAGAAAAATGGAAAGATAGAAATAAATGGAAGATTTCCGATAGACTCAAATCTGGGCAAAAAGGAAGGACTAAACCGCCTAAGGAAAGAGTATATAAGCAGAAGGCCAATGAGAGAAGAAGGGACACGATTTGCAGAGCTCTCACCACCAAATTTAGCATTAGGAAACTTTCCGTTTTTTGTTATCGAGATGCGTCTCAACAAGGGTTTTCAGTCTTAGGTTGTTAGAACTAGGGAACTCGCCGTCAGATCTTGTAGCCAAGGCTTACTCTCGTTGTACCACTCTTACGCAGAATTCAGAATAAGAATCCTCTTCGCTCTCTATCTTGTTTTTTCATATCTTTTTATTTTGTTATCGTGTTCTTGATTGCTTGTGTACGGTTCCGCAGATAGCCGGGTCCTCTGGGAAATTAGGGTTTTCTCTAAGTTTCTTTATTTACGTAAAATCGATAGTGGTGAATTTCTGTTCCCACAGTTTGGCGCTAGAAGGAGGGAGGTCAGATCTATCTTCCACTCAAGCCGCAGCACGCTCAATAGAGAAACGATGACATAAGAACAACAAACTCGCGTCGAAAGCGAGAACGTTGACAATACACCAGCTCCAGTTGTGTCCGCGGTTAACGCTAACGCTAACATCGAGACCATCGAGAAGATGCTCGCCGACTTCAAAACGAAGTCGGAGGAGCAAGAAAAGCTCATTGGTTCACTCGCAAACCAGGTCAAAACCTTAACTGCGAAAACCAAGGCAATTCGCCCCCGCGTAACTATTAGAATCCGCGGAAGGAGGCTTGATTTCACGACTCCTATGGATCGCCCCAGAACCGAGCAGGGAAACCTGCCGGTGCAAAACTCTGAAAATGATAACCCTGACGCGACGCTAAACGAATCGGATAAATTTCCTATTCACAGATGGGAGACCGAAGAAGACGGTGTCGAAAGAGTTAACCTGGAAACAAGCGACCAATCCGATCCGTTGGATAAAGACGTAGATGTCCATCCGAGGAGGAGGAAAAATTGCAGCCCTCAGCCAGAAAACTCTCCCGAGCGTTCTCTTACTGAGGACGAGGAGGAGCTCTGCTGCGTTCAACGTGCAAAAACGGCCGAGGAACGATCTCGAGTTACTCACAACAAACGCCGACAAGGTCGGAAAACTGCTGGCGACCTAACTGAGATTCGTGATCTCCGCGACTACATTACTAAAACGGCCGCAGCGGTAAAAGTGGTGAAGTCTCAAATTCACCATGCTACCAGTGCTGCCTGAGATAGATCGGCTGCTATACCACTACAAGAAAACACCGCGATTCTGACGGACATTCCGACGGAAAATGTATTCCTCGGAAAATTCCGAGGACATTCCGAGGCAATTCCGATTTGGGTTTCCTCAGAATTTCCTCGGAATATACCGAACGAATTCTGAGGAAAGCTTATTCCTCATAAAAACCGATGAAAATCCGAGGACATTCCAGGGCAATACCGAGGAAACCCAAATTTTGGGTTTCCTCGGAATTTCCTCGGAATATACCGACGGAATTCTGAGGAAAGCGATTTCCTCGAAAATAACCGACGAAAATCAAAGGATTAATTATAGCCGTTAGGGAACCGTTGGAGGATTTTAAAAATTCCGAGGAAATTCTAAGGAACTAGCCGTTTCCGTCGGAATTTCCTCAGAATTGTCGGCACATTTCATCTATAAATACAAGCACCCTCATCCTCTTCATTCACTCCATATCTTCATCCTCTCACATACTATATTAACACACGAAGTTGATTGAAAAAAGCATATCTTCATCTAGTTATTATCGTTCTTGGATCGATCGATCTCATTTGGATCCTAACACGAGATTTCTTACGGAAGAGTACCAAAGAGGTTTAGGCAAATTCCTAGCGTTAGTTCAACGACAACCGGAAGCAAAAACGGGTATGTTAAGATGTCCTTGCTCTATTTGTAAAAATAAAAAGGTTATAAAAGAGTTAGATGTTTGGACTCATCAATATTTGAGAGGGTTTACACGAAGTTACAAAGTTTGGTATCATCATGGAGAAAATGATTATGAATATGATAGTACTAGCAAACCTCAACCTGCGGTTAGGTTAGAAGAACCAAATGAGAACAGAGATAGATTATGGTGTAGGTACTGAGCAGATGGTAAATGATCATTTTAAAGGGGAAGATTTACCCAATGCAGAAGCTAGGAGATTTTTTGATATGTTGGATGCAGGAAAGCAACCTTTGTACGAAGGTTGCAGAGATGATCATTCAGCTTTATCATCTGCAACAAGACTGATGGGCTTTAAAACAGATTATAATTTGGTTGAAGACTGTGTGGATGCGATTTCTAATTTTGTAAAAGGTATTCTACCTGAGGATAATGTAGCCCCTGGTTCATACTACGAGCTTCAGAAACTGGTAGCTGGTCTTGGTTTATCGTATCAGATAATAGATGTATGCAACGATAACTGCATGATTTATTGGAGGACGGATGAGCAGCGGGTTACATGCAAATTTTGTCGAAAGGCTTTTATAAAGATACGAGTGGAAGAGTTCCAGTGCCATACAAAAGGATGTGGTATTTGCCTTTGACGGAAAGGTTGCAGAGGTTGTATCAGTCTGAACGCACAGCGCAACCAATGAGATGACATGCAGAGCATTCAACAGATGGTGAGATTAGACATCCTTCAGATGAAAAAACTTGGAAGCATTTCCAATCAACATATCCAGATTTTGCGTATGAGAGAAGAAATGTTTACCTTGGATTATGTACGGATGGTTTCAGCCCATTTGGCAAGCATGGGAGACAATATTCTCTATGGCCAGTCATTCTTACACCATACAACTTACCGCCAAACCTGTGCTTGTGTCGAGAGTTTTTGTTTTTCTCCATTCTCGTTCCTAGGCCAGAGCATCGTAGGAGATCACTTGATGTGTTTCTTCAGCCACTAATATATGAGTTGCTACAACTATGGGCTCAAGGTGCTGAAACATACGATGTTTCGTGTAAGGAAAACTTTCAAATGCGGGCAGTACTTATGTGGACAATAAGTGATTTTCCAGCATATGGTATGTTATCTGGATGGACAATGCATAGAAGGCTATCATGTCCATATTGTCAAGATAACACTGATCCTTTCCAATTAAAACACGGAAGGAAAACGTGTTGGTTTGACTGTGACAGGAGATTCCTACCACCTGACCATCCATATCGTAGGAGTATAAATTTGTTTACGAATAACAAGAAGGTGTTTGACAGTCCACCTCCGGAAATTTGTGGGGCAGATTTGTTGACACAGTTAAAGGATTTTGGTGCAGAAAAGACGCCAGACGTCGGTGGACATGTGCATTATCCAGTAGATGCTGTTGGAGTACTACATAACTGGCACAAAAAGAGTATTTTCTGGGATCTGCCATATTGGAAGGATCATCTGCTGAGGCATAATTTAGATGTCATGCATATTGAGAAGAACAATTTTGACAATCTCATGAACACGATCCTTAACGTTCAAGGTAAAACAAAATATAATTTGAGATCAAGATTGGATTTAGTCGATATATGTGCTCGTTCAGAACTTCATGTTGATGAGAATGGTAGGGCTCCTTTTCCTATATACCGACTGGATGCAGAGGCAAAGGATGCGTTCTTTGAGTGGATTTTAAAGGATGTGGAATTTCTAGACGGTTATGCATCAAATTTGCGTAACTGTGTCGACAGAAACGAAGGAAAGCTTATCGGCTTGAAGAGTCACGATTGCCATGTAATGATGCAGTGCCTCCTTCCATTTGCAGTCAAGGAACTATTACCACAGAATGTTTATGAAGCAATTGCATGGATAAGTGCTTTCTTCCGCGATTTATGCACGAGATCAGTGACTCTTGAAGGTATTCAAAATTTGAAGACTAACATAGCTGTGATCCAGTGCAACCTTGCAAAGATATTTCCTCCATCATTTTTTTTATGTTATGGAGTATCTTGTATTCACCTGGCAAGAGAATTGGAACTTGGTGGTCCAGTGCAGTATAGATGGATGTATCTGTATGAGCGGTATATGTTCCATCTGAAGAAGATGGTGAAAATTTTATGTAGGGTAGAAGGTTCTATAGTCGCACAGATGATCAATGAAGAAACTTCAAACTTTCCCGAGTACAACTTTCCAGCAGAAGTGCAGACCAAAAACAGAAGACCTGCTCGGCATGATGATCGAGGCGAAAGGGCAACATATTCACTACAAGAAAAGAAGTTACTAGGAAATTTTACTAGGAAAATATCCTCGTAAATTTACTACGAACTTACTTCGGTTTTACGAGAAAAACTTGTTTCCTCGTAAGGTCCTCGTACAGCTACGAGAAACAGATTTCCTCGTAACACCGTATTAAGCTTACGAGGAAATTACGTGGCAAAAGTCCATTTCCTCGTAAGCCCGTAGTAAGACACTTTCCTCGTAAAGTCCTAGTAAACCAAAAGACCATCGACTTACTGAGCAGGAGCACAGTCATTTGCAAACATATTTTCTCACCAACTGCGAAGATGTTCTTCAATATGAGAGGTAAATAAATTTACAAATTTTATTTTACCAAGTTGAAATTTAAATCTTAATTAATTAATTACATTATTGTATATGTACATGATTTATATGGCAGAAAAGCGGTTCGAACATAGACACGCCATAGAGGAGGAACTAGAAGAACTAAAGCAAATAGAATTTGCTAGATGGATGTTTTCTTACGTGAGTGCTTTAAACAAATTAAAATATTATTTATCACATATTTATACTAATTCACATATATTGATTGAGATAATTTCTATTAATAGGTGTCTGCTGGTATGGCGAGAGGTGAAACATTTGACGATTGGATACGCGAGATGGTGTGTGGACCAAAGTATGTTGTGAAGTCATATCCAAGATTTTGTACTCGAGGATATGCATTCACAACTCAAAAGAGGAGACGTTCAAGTACTACGGAATCATACTGGAGATTTTGGAAATCAAATATCCGGGCATGGTTGGATTGCGCTGTACTGTTTTCTATTTTGATTGGTACGACAACACTCCAGATCGAGGTGTGAGAACAGATGCATTTGGTGTTACATCAGTACATTCGAGGCGAAAACTGCAATATTATGATCCTTTTACTCTTGCTTCTCAGGCCGACCAGGTAATTAAATATATATGTCAATTATTCAAATATGTATTAATATATATATTAAGTTACAAATTTACAAATAATTTTTTACAGTTTTGTTATATCAAGTACCCCCGGGTTAGGAACAGAGATGATCCATGGGTCACTATTACGTCACTCAACCCGAGGGGCCGAGTTCAGGGAAGTTCTGAGCTGGAAGACCCACTACAAACAAACACATCGGGTAACTTAAGTGCAGCATAAGATGTAGCTGCAGTTGACCTTGTCGTCGATTTTATCGACTTTGGAGAGGAAGCCATCGTTCACATAGAGGATGAACAAGAGATTGGAGAGTTTCACCAAGATCCAGATTCAGATTCATCTGCTGATGATGATGACTCGGAAACAGAGTAGTATCGACAATCCATTTTTTAAAAATAAAATTCCGAGGAAATACCGAGGAAAAACATCATATCCTCGGTAAATTTTGCATTTAGGTATTTGAATTTAGGGGTTATCTTCCTCGGAATTTCCTCAGAATATTCCGAGGAAATATGTATTTTCCTCGGAATATTTCGAGGAATCAAGATATTTGATCCGAAATAACGTTTTTCCGTTTACAAATTGAACATGCGACTTAAATTAACCTTATTTACTGTCTTAGATTGATTATAAAGTAAAATACTGGTGTGTTTTCAAGTAATAAACTCTCTTCCAATTATATAAACAAAAATTTTAAAGAACAAGATAAACACTTATACACTTTAATGAACGGAAACGACAAGATGTGTACTCATTTTCTAAATTTTGTAATTTCATGGTTTATGGGCATCTATTGAAAGAATCTTCAATGTTATCCATTAAAAATTGTCAAATTGGTCAAGCAATGGTATACCGTATCAAAAATTTAGGTTTTGAAACCCCAAACAAGGTTTCCTCGAAATTTCCTCGGAATATTCCGAGGGAATTCCGAGTAACCCTCCCACCAATAGGAAGAAATACAGAGCATATTCCTCTTTTAAAGTCTATTCCGAGGAAATTCCGACGGACTTATATATGTCTGTCGGAATTTCCTCGTAATATTTCATTAACCAGGAAATCAAACCGCCAAAACATTTCGTGAAAAATCAAATTATAGAGATTCCGACATAATTCCGAGGAATCCGTTTCCGTCGAAATTTCGGGTTTTATTAACCCGAAAGGGTTCTTCTTCCTCATTTCTCTTCTCTTCTACCTCGCCGCCGTGAATCTCCCCCCTCTCTCTCTCTCTCGATTCTCCACCGCGAAACTCCGATCTCCCGGTCTATTTCACTCCCAAATCATGTAAGTCCTCATTCCCCATCATCCTTAGTTGTTTTGATTGAGATTTGAAGTTAGTTTTAGGGATTTTAGATGTTTTAGGAGAATTATTAGGGTGATTGGTAGATAGGGGAATTAGATGGTGTTTGTGTTGATTGTGATGTTGTTGTTGTTGTTGTTGATTTATAATTTTTTTGTTTATTAAATTTATTTTCGGAATTATGAAAGGTTTTTTATATTTTTGAAACTATTTTTAAATTAATAAAGTATTTTCCTATTTATTAAAAGGTTTTTTATATTACTGAAACTTTTTTGTGATTAAAAACAATTTTTTTAATTAATAAAATATTTTCCTATTTATGAAAAGGTTTTTTAATATTTACTGAAACTTTTTTGTGATTAAAAATAATTTTTTAATTAATAAAGTATTTTTCCTATTTATTAAAAGGTTTTTTTAATATTACTGAAACTTTTTTGTGATTAAAAACAATTTTTAAATTAATAAAGTATTTTCCTATTTATTAAAAGGTTTTTTTTAATATTACTGAAACTTTTTTGTGATTAAAAATAATTTTTTTAATTAATAAAGTCTTTTCCTATAACAATTTTTAAATTAATAAAGTATTTTCCTATTTATTAAAAGGTTTTTTTTAATATTACTGAAACTTTTTTGTGATTAAAAAATATTTTTAATTAATAAAGTCTTTTCCTATCTATTAAAAGGTTTTTTTAATATTACTGAATTTTTTTTTGTCATTATAAACTATTTTTTAAATTATTACAAGTTTTTTAAAAATCTTTTTGGTGATTAAAACCTATTTTTGTATTTTAATATCATTAAAACTATTTTTTAATTTTTTCTGATTAAAACTATTTTTAATTTTTTGTGATTAAAACTATTTTTAATTTCTTTTTTTTAATTTATAGGTCTACTGGAGATCAGAGTCGGTATCGAGTTCGTCTTTTCGTACCACGAGGTTCTAGTGGTTCGGGGAGCTGCTCTCGGGGTTCTCAGGATTCTTCGCCGTCACAGGACATTCCCGATCCTCTAGTCGTTCCGGGAGCGATGACTTTTGAACAGTTGGTTCAACAGCCCGGTCGTGAGCATCTTCTCTATCTTACCGAGTATCCGACGGGACGAGGTCAAACATGGTAATTAAGAGTCTTTATTTTCTTTAAGTGTTTATTCATTATTAATAATTTGATCCTTTTTGATAGTTTCGACCGATCCGAGAACGCGATCAGCTCATGGATCAACTAGATGATGTACTCGGACCTCAAGAAGGGATATCCGACGTTCACTCACTTCCCTCTCGCCGAACAGGAGATGTGGTTTTCGTCAGTTTGCGGTAAGTATTCTACTTTTTAAGTTATATTTTTCATCTTTAATATTAATATTTTACTAATTGTGTTTTTTTCAGCAAGGGTTCACCTGGCATCCCGATCATACGCCCTTTATCCGCAACGCCTTCATCCATAAAGTTATGCATAACTATGGGAAGCAGATCTATGAGTGGAAGAAGAAGTGGCGCATCAATAAGGTATCGGTTTATTAAATTATTCTTTAATTTATTAATCTATTTTTAGATTTATTTAACTATTTTTTTATTTATTAAAAGGTCCCGAAGTCGATGAACGACACGGTTTGGAAGGACTTGTGTGAGCATTGGAAGAAAGGCGAGACGGAAGCAACCTCCACCACCAACTCCACCAACCGCAACAGCGATCGTGGCGGTAAGGGCGTGGCCAAGCACAACTTGGGTGCCATGAGTATTGCCACTCTCGGAGATAAAATGGTAAGTTGAATCTCTTCTTTTTTCAATTATTTAAGTATTTTTATTTTATTTTTATGCATTTATTCTGATTTCTAATGTTTATTTTAACTTATATTTTTTTCTAGGTGGAAGAAAATGATGGCGAGCCGGTTGATGATTTCAAACTGTTGAAAAAGGCTCATACCAACAGGCATACATGGGAGATTCATGATGGTCTTGTGAAGGAGGTGGTCGACATGATCACCACTCTCAAGGACGACGAAGAGCTCCATCTATCCCAGCTTCAAACTGAGCTCGACTCCACTTCGACTGCCTCGATCTCCCTGTCCCGAGCTCGAATCAACGAGATTGTTGAATCGGTAAGATGTTTTTATAAAAATTAAATTTATTTATTTCTTTATTTTTATTTTATAATATTTTCTATTACTAAATTTTGTTTATTTTCTCTTTCAGTCGGTTCCAAAGAAGAAGGGACGTTTGGTCGGTTTGGGTCGTCGATCCAAATCGGTTCCTCCTACATCACAACCGCCTATTGATCCAATGGTTATGGAGCAGCTGCAGGACAAGGATGACCGCATAGCTGCGTTGGAGGCGAAGATGGCGAAACAAGAGAAGGGATGGGAGGAATCGAGGCGGCAAAACGAGCGCATGATGGAGATGATGAGGCGGATGTACCCGAACGAGCAATTCCTGTAGTTTTTTTTCTTCAAAAACTCTGAATGTTTTTTTATTTGAACAACTCTAATATTATTACCTAATATATTTTCAGTTTCAAATTTTATTTTATATTTTCGAATTTTAATTAAAAACAATTAATTTCTAATTTTTTTTTAAAAACTATAAATTTTGGAATATTCTCCTCGGAATATTCCGACGACAGTTTTCTCAGAATATTCCGAGAAACAAAAGAACTCAAAATATTCCGAGGAAGTACAGTTCCTCGGAATTTTCCGAGAGAACTGGCCCTCGGAATATTCCGACGACTCCTGTTCCTCAGAAAATTCCGAGGAAACTTGTCGTCAGAATATTCCGATAACTTTTCTCCCTCGGAATGTTTCCGAGGACATCTCCATCGGTAAAATTCGAGGGAATTCCGACGAACCGTCTTACGAAATGGTTTGTCGGAATTTCCTCTGAATTTTGGTCTCGATATTTCCTCGGAAATTTCCGAGCAAATCTGAATTTCCGACGAAAAATTTTCGACGATTGTTTGCGTCGGAATAAGGGTATTCCGACGAATATTTCCATCAGAATTGCGGTGTTTTCTTGTAGTCTACGAATCTCGGAAAACGCCTTTTACGGCTCGTATCACCGAGGTCATCTTACCCGATCTTGGAAAGCTCAAAGTGCCGACTTACCAGAGGACGACCGATCCCAAAGCACACCTGCAGGCCTTCCAAATCAGCATGGGACGAGCCAATCTCAAGGATGGCGAAAACGATGCGGGCTACTGCCATCTTTTCGTCGATAACCTAGAAGGACCAACGCTCGAGTAGTTCGCCAAGCTTAAGCGGAATTCAATCAGGAGTTTCCGTCAGCTTGCTTCTGAATCCCTGAAGCAATACTCGATGTTTATAAACCGGGAAACTTCCGACGCCGACCTATGGAGCTTGTCTCAGAACGAAGACGAACCTCTCCAAGACTTCATGAGCAAGTTCAAACTTATCATGGCTAGAGTTAGGGGAATAAGCGACAGAGCTGCCATCGACGCGCTCAGAAAATCGCTCTGGTTCAAGTCGAAGTTTCGAAAGTGGATAACTCTCGAGAAACCGCGGATGATCCAGGACGCGCTCTACAAAGCTACCGATTACATAACCATCGAAGAGGAGACTAAAATCCTGTCTGAACAGCATAAGCCGGCGAAGTCGTCCGCAAAGAACATCGCGTACGAACAGAAGCTGAGAAAAAAAACCCTCGTAACGACAAATTCGTCCATCACGAGGGACATGATCTCCAAGGGACGCACAACTACGCCATCAATTCTGGATTGGAGCCGGGGCGAGCTACGGGGAACACGTGGTCAAGGAACTCGAATTACGACGAAAACTCCTTCTGTGATCTCCACCAGACCCGCAGACACTCTACCGTGAACTGCAAAATTCTCGGCGCCAGATTGGCCGCAAAGTTGCTCGCAGGAGAACTCTCCAAGGTATCCAGCATGAAGGACCTCATCCGTGATGCGGATCGCCCCCCAAAAACCGATAGGAACTCGCTAGCGGAAACTCTGCCTCAAGGGAACCAGCCGGGCGAGAAACACGGATGAAGACAAGAAGATAAATGTAACGACGCTAACCGCCGAAGGGTCAATATGATCATCGGCGAATCGCAGTACTACGTTGACACCATCTCGTCCATCAAATCCTACCAGCGAAAACCCGAGACGGGTTCGAGTTGGAAGCGGCCGTCGGCAGACACTCCGAAAGGAATAATCGCCTTTGAGGAGGCAGAAACTGCAGGCATCGACCAACCGCACGCTGACCCTCTTGTCATTGACCTGGTCATAAGCGATTTTGAAGTCGCCCGAATCCTGGTCGACAATGGAAGCACTATCAACGTAATCTTCCGCAACACGTTGGCACGAATGGGAATCGATTTTGACGAAGACCGAGCAATACCAAAACCGCTGACCAGCTTCTCCGGCGAATTGGCTATGACTCTCGGATCAATCCGACTTCCGGTCGCCGCAAAAGAAGTGACGAAAATCGTAAACTTCGCAGTCCTCGGCTGACCAGCTATCTACGACGTGATCATGGGCACGCTCTGGATAAACGCCATGAAGGAAGTTCCGCAACGTACCACTTAGGCATCAAGTTTCCGACTCCTTCCAGAGTCGCAGCAATTTGGGGATGCCAGCGACAGTCGCGATCCTGTTTCCTAGCAGAGCATAAGCTAAGGCAACTAGCCGTCTCTATCATGCAACCCAAACGAGCGAAGTTCACTCCACCGACCGTGGAAAACAACCCCAAATCAGCAACGATCGAGAAGCATGATGATAGGAGTTTTCAGAGCTCCTAATCAAATGATGTAGTATAAGAGATGTCGAACCAGTTCTAAGTGATCCTAAAGCAAAGGGAATGCAAGACCATGCTCAATCTAAGTGCAACCAATAAGTGAGATGATATTGAACTAGAATACTACTAAAAAGCAATAAAGGAATGATCTTTCTTTCTCAAAATGAAGCAAGAGGACTCATGGGACTAGCAATTTTATCTTGGGTGATGTAGATCCATTCTAAAGATGGCAAGCTAGCAATCATACACTTTCCTTATGCCTAGACACAATCCTAAACAAGCTCTATCTCTAGATGAATGTTCTTTTACTAAAGCAACTCAAGCATCTAATCTCTTAGGTTGAATATTACTAAAGCAAACATGGAGAACAAGTCTAATGGCAATCTTAACTTCTTTAGCAACTAATCTCTTAGGTAAAGCAAGTTAAAAGCATTGAAGAGTTGGTTCAGGCATTTCATCATACACCTTATGGGCAGGGAATGCCTAGAGATCCATTTTAGTATGATCAAGACTAAAATGGCATTGAGAACCCTCAACAAGCAAGGAAACAAGTAAATCTAACAGTAAACATCCTTNATGGCAATCTTAACTTCTTTAGCAACTAATCTCTTAGGTAAAGCAAGTTAAAAGCATTGAAGAGTTGGTTCAGGCATTTCATCATACACCTTATGGGCAGGGAATGCCTAGAGATCCATTTTAGTATGATCAAGACTAAAATGGCATTGAGAACCCTCAACAAGCAAGGAAACAAGTAAATCTAACAGTAAACATCCTTGATCTTCTCTAATCACCCTTAATCACTCTAGCCATGAATCCAAAAGGAGTCTACTCACTATTCTTCATGATTAACCTTAAACCCATGGTTGATTTAAGAGAAATCATGTTGAGAAGCAAGTTTAATCAAACAATCACAAAGAAATAAGAAGAAAAGAAACTAAAGATTCAATCTTTCTTCAAGGTTTCAATGTGTTCTTAGAGAGAAAAGAAGATAAATCCATCATTAGGATCTAAAATGTATTTATAGGGTTCTTAAAACCCCTAATGGACTCAGTCAACAAGCTGAACAGGCCCAACAAAAGCATAAAATTCGTCAGATGAATAGTGCTGGAGCGGGTACCTTGGGTCGCTCTGCTACCCCGCTCCAGAAAACGCTCAATGTGGAGCGGGGGTCCTGGGTCGCTCTGCTACCCCGCTCCAGAACACGCTCAATGTGGAGCGGGGGTCCTGGGTCGCTGCGCCTAGTAGATTGATCATAACTCCTCCAATACATATCCAAATGACTTGAAACCACTTTCATTAGAAAGCTAACATAATTTCCCATGTACTCCCAAAATATGAGCTTAAAAAGATATCTTTAAGATCTCCATCCATGTTCATCTTTCATCCTTTTGCATCACAAATATCTCTAAACACCCCCAAAAGCTCAATAGGACACTCCAACACCTGAGAATGACTTATGAATGCAATATGGATCCTAAAGATGTCTAAACCTAAATCTATATGATGATTTATGTAGAAAATGAAATTCTAAAACTATGTAAATATGCATCATATCAACTCCCCCAAACTACTCCTTTACTTGTCGTCAAGTAATTAATTAAGATCAGAGAGAGAGAGAGAATGAAAATGGGAGCTCAAAATCAAAGGATACACTTCTTAAATTCAAAAACACATCCTAGACAAACATAACCTATAGCATAAGCAACCTCAATTATTACACTCTATCTTCACAAGGCCTAGCAAGACTCTTTCTTTTACACAAGTTGTGGATCACCAATCAACAAATCTCTTCAACCAACCCTCACATTCAATTAAGCATAAGAAATAAGGTGAAGTCTTGCAAATGGAAACTTGATCTCAATCATTTGGCTTGGTAAGTGAAATGGCTAAATGAGAACAGAGGAGGGGGTTCAATACATTTCTTTTTAGTGTCTTACACTCAAGAATATGAGCTTGATCATTATGCAAAATCTATCTAAGAAAAGGAGCAACTTATGCATACATTGCTTGTTCTTATCAATCTACCCTTTTCCTAGACAACTTCAAACTCTACCATTTTCCTTGGTGTAAATTTCAAACCCATTCATTCCCAAAAACATTAAGATCACTCTCTTATTTCACTCACCCAATGAACCAATGAACTCATTCTCTTTTCTTTTCTTTTGAACCAACTAGGGACTTTTTCTTTCACTTTTTACTTAACCTCTACTCTTATTTTTTCTTATGTCTTCCCCAAAGTCTTTTCAAGACTCTTTTCTTTCTTTCTTTTCTTAGCCTAGGGGGTTTCTTATTTGAAGTTTCTAGAGCTTTTGTTTCTTTTTCTTTTGATCCCTAGTGGTTTTCTTTTGTTTTTATTTCTTTTAGTTCATTCGTTTCACTCATCTAACACCCCAACACCCAAGATAAACTCTTTTGCATCACAATACCAAATTTCCCATCCTAATTGCTAGCTCTCAAGAGGTCCTATAGCTAGCCTGAGATAAGAACAACCAATGTCGCCCCTAATACTCTCAATTTTTTGCACATGACAAGCTATCAAAAGAGACCTCACACAAGCAAAATGATTTAGGCTTCAAAGAATGGCAAGGGTTTAAAGGTGTGGGAGTGCCATTTGGGTTTTATAAAGAGTGGTAGAAAGGATAAGTAAAACCCAAATGTGTATAATCCATGACCAAGCATGCAAGAGTCCACATGCAAGAAGAATTAAGTTCATTCAGCCTTAAGTTCATTTGGAGTTGGTTTAAAGGAGAATGTCAATCTCACACAAGCAACAAGTTTCAAGAAGAGTTTTCAAGGCTCGAAGCATGCAAGCTTTTGAAGAGATGTTTAGGCTACTTGCTATGATCATCTAGGGTGTAATTTTGAGTTCTAAGCATGTGTTTCCTTAATATTTCAGCTCCCAATTCATGAACGCAATCTAAATGCTTCTAGACTCAATCCTAAAGGTGTTATGATGCAACCTAAATGCTTGTTTTTGTTTCTTTTTGGAAATTTTTCAATTTTTCTGGATTTTTCAATGCATATATGTATGTACAATGCAATGCATGAGACTCAAAATCAACAAAGCAAACATGATCAAATACTTGGTACCTCCCCCAAACTTAAATCACACAGTCTCTGTGTGAATAAGAGAGAAGGAGATACCGAAAATATGATAAAAGCAATGGTATACACAAAGAATGGTTGGAGTGATACCTCAAGTGGGAATGAGCAGTGTTGTGGCTATTGGTGTTTGGGCATGACCTTTGGGCATATTGAGGAGATTCCCAAACTTGTTCTTGACTTTATTCAACACAAAAGAACAACAATATATACAAAGATAAACATGGGAATTCCTCCCAAGTGAGCTTGTTTAAAGTCTCTTAGCTTGACTACCTTTGTTTACCTATTGAGAAGGAGGATCCTTCCCACCTTCAAGAGTGATGGTGAGGACGTGTGTAAGAAGCTCTTGGAGCTTGAGTGGATCAGCTTGGAGTTGAGGAGAGATAATGGCTCTGGCGCTTGAGAATGGCTTCGACCTTCCCTTGCACTTGATCTTATACTCAATGGCTCCATCCTTTAGCTTTAAAGGGTGGAGTGTGAGAGTGTGTGGCATCTTGGCAAGCTTTGGAGATGGAGAAGCTTTCATCTTCTTCTTGCTTTGAGTAGCCGCACTAGCTTCACTCATCTCCTCCTTAGTAGCATCTCCTAAGTGCTCTACACAACTCTTCTTTGAGTAACCTTCACCAAGAAATTCTTCCTCCTTAACAACCAATGCATCTCTCAATATGGTTCCACAATATCTTCCATTCAACATTGGTGACTTGATCGGATAGGAGACTTCCTTGTTGACATTATGGAGAACCACCTTCTTGTTTGGGAAGTCTATGCAAGCTCCCATAGTAGCAAGGAAGGGTGTGCCTAAGAGCAATGGCATTCTCCTCTTGCTTGCCATATCAAGAACAGTGAGGTCTATGGGGATGGGGCAATCTCCAATCTTCAAAGGGAATTCCTTGATGAGACCAATATGTGTTGTTGAAGAAGAATCCCCAAACATGAGGGAAGAGTTGTTTGGCTCCATGCCTTTGATCTTCAAGCTCTGCACCATCTCCAATGAGATGACATTCACACAAGCTCCACTATCTACAAGAGCATCATACACTTTGAAATCACCAAGGGAGCAAGGCAATATGAACTTCCCTTGATCTTCTAGCTTGGGTAGAGATTTTGGTGAAGGTTTAGGATCCAGCAAAGAGGAAGAGATGTCAAGAAGCTTTGTCACCTTTTCTTTATTGGCTATGATGTCTTTTATGAGCACTAGCTGGTCATAAGCCTCTTGCATATTGGAGATCTTAGGGAGATTGATTCCAACATCACTCAATTCCTTCCTAAACTTGGAGATCACCTTCTTTTGAGCTTTGGTAATGATCCTCTTTGGGAAAGGGAGTTTATCATAGGGAGATAGTTGAACCTCCTTGTCTTCTTCAAACTTAAACTCTTTGGATCCTTCAATCCCAACCTTTGTCAACTTCTGGACAGCTTCAATACCAACCAGAACCTCAGCCTTGTGCAAAGCTTGTTTCACAACCTCTGCCTTATCTTTCCGATCCACCTTGGTTGCAACTTTCTCCACAGCTTGGAGTTTACCACTGTCCACGACCTTAGCCTTAGCCTTCTCCACAATCTGAACATCAGCCGTGTCTACACTCTGGTTCCCATCGTGCACAAATTCAGAGCCATACAATAGTCTTTGAATCTCATCTACCTCTCTCTTATGATCAGTCAAGTCAAAATTATGGGTAGCATTGGAGAGGATAACATGGCAATGTTCTTTCCCTGGGAGTTGAGAGGTGGAGGTCATAGAAGAAAACTAATTCTCCAAGGCGTTAAACTTGTTGTTAAGCTCACCATAGGCTCCATCAATCTTTGTGTTGAGGTTTCTCAACTCAAATCCAATATGCTTCTCTTGCCTCTGCTGAGCTTCTAAGATGGTTCTCAACATGGCTTCAGTGTCAGCCTCTTTAGTAGGAGAGGGAGAAGGGTTATCTTGGCGTGGAGGAGCTTGGTTGTTTTGGTTGGTTTGGTNGCTCACCATAGGCTCCATCAATCTTTGTGTTGAGGTTTCTCAACTCAAATCCAATATGCTTCTCTTGCCTCTGCTGAGCTTCTAAGATGGTTCTCAACATGGCTTCAGTGTCAGCCTCTTTAGTAGGAGAGGGAGAAGGGTTATCTTGGCGTGGAGGAGCTTGGTTGTTTTGGTTGGTTTGGTAATTGGGATTGTAGGGTGGCTTTTGGTATTGGTAGTTTTGGTAATGGAAGTTTGGTTCCTTCCTATACCAAGATCCATTGGCATTGATGAAGCATACCTCTTGGTTTCCCTCAATACCCTCAACAACATTCAACTCAGGTGTATCCTCTTGAGAACCCACTAGGTTTACCTTCTCTTGCTTGGTTGGGAGTAAAAGAAGCAATTCAAGCTTGTCAATCTTTTCTTCAAGAGATTTCAGATCCCTTCTAGTGTCTTCACCACCATCTCTACTGATTCTATCAAACTCATCATTGTAAATTGAGTCACGCTTGGCCATGTTCTCCACAAGCTCTAAAGCTTCAGCTTCAGTTCTTCCCAAAAAGAAACCATTGCTAGCAGTGTCTAGCATGCTCCTATACTTTGGCAAGACTCCTCTGTAAAAGGTATTAAGCAAGCTCTCCTTACTGAAACCATGATGAGGACACTGAGTAATGAAGCCATTAAATCTCTCCCATGCTTCACCAAAGCCTTCAAGGTTCGTTTGAATGAAACCAGATATCTCATTTCTAAGCTTAGCTGTCCTTGAAGTTGAGAAGAATTTGGTGAGGAAGGCTTTCTTACATTCATCCCAAGTTGTTATAGAGTCTCTTGAAAGGCTCTTCTCCCAAGTGTGGGCTTTGTCTCCCAAAGAGAACGGGAACAACCTCAGCTTGAAGGCATCTTCAGAAACACCATTGATCTTTGTTGTCCCACATAGTCTATCAAAGCTATCAAGATGGTCAAGAGGATCTTCAAGGGCAAGACCATGATACTTGTTGCTTTGGATCATGTTGATAAGGCTGGACTTGATCTCAAAGGTGGTGTTCTGAACAGCTGGAGCTCGGATACCAGCTCTATACCCATGAATGTTTGGTTGATCATAGGCACCAATGGCTCTAGCTTGGGGTGGGTTGGGTTGTGGTCTAAGGTTATCAGCTCCTTGACCAATGCCTCCTTGAGGGAGAACAGCCTCCTCTTGAGGTAAGTGGTTGTTTCTCTCCATCTCTAGGCCCAAATCTTCTAGCTCCTCTCTTCTTCTCTTCTTCTTCTTATCAACTCTCTCTCAAGAGCTTGGATGTCTTGAGCTGCAGGTAAGAGGTTTGCAGCTCCTCTACTTCTCAGGTTCATACACCTGCAACCAATCCAAAGGATATAAAGAAGAAGAAATCAGTAACAAAGGAAAAGAAAAATGACTTAGTCTCAAGCAAGTGACTAAATCCCAATGTCAAAATCAACTTAGAATCTGGCAACGGCGCCAATGTGATGATAGGAGTTTTCAGAGCTCCTAATCAAATGATGTAGTATAAGAGATGTCGAACCAGTTCTAAGTGATCCTAAAGCAAAGGGATGCAAGACCATGCTCAATCTAAGTGCAACCAATAAGTGAGATGATATTGAACTAGAATACTACTAAAAAAGCAATAAAGGGATGATCTTTCTTTCTCAAAATGAAGCAAGAGGACTCATGGGACTAGAAATTTGATCTTGGGTGATGTAGATCCAATCTAAAGATGGCAAGCTAGCAATCATACACTTTCCTTATGCCTAGACACAATCCTAAACAAGCTCTATCTCTAGATGAATGTTCTTTTACTAAAGCAACTCAAGCATCNATGGCAATCTTAACTTCTTTAGCAACTAATCTCTTAGGTAAAGCAAGTTAAAAGCATTGAAGAGTTGGTTCAGGCATTTCATCATACACCTTATGGGCAGGGAATGCCTAGAGATCCATTTTAGTATGATCAAGACTAAAATGGCATTGAGAACCCTCAACAAGCAAGGAAACAAGTAAATCTAACAGTAAACATCCTTAATCTTCTCTAATCACCCTTAATCACTCTAGCCATGAATCCAAAAGGAGTCTACTCACTATTCTTCATGATTAACCTTAAACCCATGGTTGATTTAAGAGAAATCATGTTGAGAACCAAGTTTAATCAAACAATCACAAAGAAATAAGAAGAAAAGAAACTAAAGATTCAATCTTTCTTCAAGGTTTCAATGTGTTCTTAGAGAGAAAAGAAGATAAATCCATCATTAGGATCTAAAATGTATTTATAGGGTTCTTAAAACCCCTAATGGACTCAGTCAACAAGCTGAACAGGCCCAACAAAAACATAAAATTCGTCAGATGAATAGTGCTGGAGCGGGTGCCTTGGGTCGCTCTGCTACCCCGCTCCAGAACACGCTCAATGTGGAGCGGGGGTCCTGGGTCGCTCTGCTACCCCGCTCCAGAACACGCTCAATGTGGAGCGGGGGTCCTGGGTCGCTGCGCCTAGTAGATTGATCATAACTCCTCCAATACATATCCAAATGACTTGAAACCACTTTCATTAGAAAGCTAACACAATTTCCCATGTACTCCCAAAATATGAGCTTCAAAAGATATCTTTAAGATTTTAATCCATGTTCATCTTTCATCCTTTTGCATCACAAATATCTCTAAACACCTCCAAAAGCTCAATAGGACACTCCAACACCAGAGAAAGACTTATGAATGCAATATGGATCCTAAAGATGTCTAAACCTAAATCTATATGATGATTTATGTACAAAATGAAATGCTAAAACTATGTAAATATGCATCATATCAAAGCAGCAAGCTTCCGAACTCATCGCTACTACCCAACAGGAGGAGAAAAACCCGGAAAAAGACATCGATCCAGCGACTAAAGCGATCGACAAATCTACGACAGCCGAGTAAACACACTCGCACAAACAATCAGAACTACGAGATGGCTTGATTTCCGGAAGGAATAAGTAGCCAGTTCGCCTAAACACGAGTTCAGCTATCCCCTTTTCCGAAACGGGGGGGGGGGGAGTGGGTGCGTATACGAGTATTCGTGTACTCCCATATTTTTTTAATATCTGCTTTGTATTCAAAATTTTCGAAACTTTTAATAAAGACAAAGTTAGAACATTATAAAATCTCTCTTTAATCGAAAAACATTTTTCTCCGCATCAATAAAACGCTTTCTATAAAGCAAACTCTCGTAAAAATAAGGCGGAAAAATATTCGAACAATGCGAGACCTCGTCAAAATCATCCCAAAAGCAAACGACAATCTAAGATTCGTCTAAACGCTAAGAACTGATCCAAACCTTATGGGAAATAAAATCGAGGACTATACAGCATCTCTCATCGCAGTCACGCGTTTAAAAAACCTCTGTCAGACCTCAGAGTAAACTCAATGATTTGCCAAAGTCGTAAAGATCTTTTCCAACTTGACAAAACAAGTTTCGTATAAGAATCGGAAAATTATACGAGAAATATTTAGGAATCAAAACATTGCTCTCATTTTTCGTCGAACCAAGTGAATTACAGAATAATGTCAAGAACATTTGCGGCAAAAGAAAAATCGAGCATACAAAGCAGCAATAGAGAACACATCCTCCCTGCTCGCCGACTGATCCTATTGCTGGTCAAGTGATTTGTTCCGCCCAAGAAACCCATTAAAACGTTTTGCGACTTGCTTTGGTGAAACAACCTTTGGTAAAACTCCGTGAGCGACTCCAAGAAACTATCACCGAAGAATTAAAAACTAAGCGGAAAGGTTTCTCAAAAATCTGCGGAAACCTTGTTATCCCAATGGGTCGTGTCGATTTACTAAATTAATCGCCCATTACTTATGCGAAAAATACTTCGTATAGTCAGGATCATGTCATAACAAAGTAACTTTCGAAAGCAATTGTAACAGGTTTTGCGAAAAGTACTTTCCTTATAGCGAAAACCAAGCTATATGATCCGGCACTGAACGACCAATCTAAACTTTGTTTCCTCGCACCACGATCTGAAAGATCTCATTCTGCGGTTCACGAGCATCCGCTCTCATTCCTCTCGATTACATCTGAGAAACTACCCCGCAAACAACTCCGCACGGACTCTGCATCGAGCTTCTTAGGCTCTGTCTCCCTCGGGTAAAAAGAAACAACTTCCCTACGAACAAAGGAAAGATTATATGAAACTTTCATCGTATAAATCAAACCTAAAATGGGAAAACGTTTTCTACGACCACAGATATACTTGGCATATCAATTTCGAGAAACGCTACTTAGCCCTTGTCCAATCACGCTTCACTTCGACGCCGAGTTAGGCATCCCTAATAAGGGCGATCCAAACTGACTCGGCCTTATTGATAGCACGAAGGTGTCATGGTCTAATCCTTTACCAACTACGTCCTTGGCTATGCAGCTGAATACAACCTTCACGCCAAGCAAATACATTCAACGGCTAATGCAAACTTGTCGAAAATCAACGAAGTTCTGTATCCTCACGATTCACTCTATTTCCGAAGCAAGTTGCCTACAAAATCCGACGTGTAAGAAAACACTCGCAACAGAGCTCCTGAAGCCGTACAAGTTATTCTTAAAATATATGAAAAAGATCTCAGAAGGTCAACACTTCACAAAGCACTGCAATTAAAGACGCTTTGTTTCAGGAGCAAACTTATGCAACCCCTCATTGCTCTAGCACGAATCAGACTACATAACATCCAAGCAGGAACGTAAGTTTTGGCTGCGAATGTCCGCAAACAAACCAAAGTGTTGCTGCAAAGCAGGGTTAAGATAAAACCCTTGCAACACCACGCAACATCTTCGAGCCCGCATCGAAACGTGACATATGAAATAAAAACCAATCTTCAGCACTGCGAGACGTCGCAGACGCCTGAAGAACAGTTTTTCGACAAAAAATACCTTACTCGATTAAATCATTTTCTTGGAAGACCCAACAGTACATCCGCGACTATAAAACATACAAAACTTCATAAGATATGTATCCTTCGCGAAGGTCCAAGAAACGGTAACATCTACCACCAAAGTTTGTTGCTGATCATAACAAACCCGCAACAGTTCTAAACAAACTTAAGTTATCTCGTACACCAGACACAAGGGTAATAGCGCTATAAAACAAATCCAAACTTTTGGTCAGCACTTTCGGGCGACTTAAAAATTGTCTCTGGTGAGATGCTCAATTCTGACCAGACAAGTCGAATAAGCCGAGAACCTGTCGTGGACTTTAAATCGGTACGGAATCAGGTTAAAATCACAACAGGCAAAACGAAAGCCGACTAGTCATCGCATAGCCTTAATCCGAAAGTAAACTTAGGTCTTGCCCTAAACCCAGCACACTGGTCTCTAACGTCTCAAGGCATGAATTGAGATCCTAAAGGCATGTCTCTTTGTTCAAATCTAAACGCTCACCGAATTTCGAAAAATTCCGGAACGGGCAAACGAACTGGGTGATCTATAAAAAGAGTTAGACTATGAGACAACTCGTATTCTTCCCTCTACATTCATACGAATAAAAACATGCTCTTAAAAATGCAAAACTCCGATGATTCCACTAATAAAGTCGCACACGGCCAGTCCGAAAACTATAACAGCCACACTCTGCCAGAGCAAACAGCGTACTAAGCTAGTCTCAAGACCAACAAAGGTCCAATACAAATAACTAGACTAAAAAGGTCTCACTGGGAAACAGGTCATACGAACCTTAACTCCACGATGAACTACGAAAGGCTTGATCCCTTCAATGGGGTACGTAGGCAGCCTTCACAAGACGCAGCCCTAATCTTAAAAAAAAGTTTTACTATTCATTTTTGGACTTGTGGCCTTTAAAGTTCCGCCTAATTCTACCAAACTTACTGAAAAAGTTCAAACCGCTCGCAAGAACTCTACGACTCTTACGAACTGGGGGCTAACTGTTGGGGTCAAAATCGGTACGACGGAATCAATGACCAAAACTTTCCGCAGAAAAAAAAAATAATTTTTATAAAACACGAGAAGTCGTTTTATAAAATTCTAAGGACTTTCCAAACAAAGGAAATCCGCGCGAAACTTGGAAATTTTCATCTCGAAAAAACGAATGAAACGATCTCCGATTACACGATTGCCCAAGTTAAGCAAAAAACCGCATTCGCCATACCACGAGCAGGTTCGACCGAACCAGTCCGACGTGAGACAAGCCAAACCAGCCGGTTCAGCTCGCCGTACGGAGAGCTGGTGGTCACGAACCAGCTCGCCGTACGTGAGCTGAACCGGATTGGTTCAGTTCGCCGTACGTCGAGCTGACCGTCCTGAGCCTCGCTCTCCCGCATCTTCAACGAAAGAAATACGTCCTTCAGTTCGATCGTGCTCTAAACCTTGGTCAAAACGTCTCTCGTTTCATCTCGATCCGTCTTAGCTTTCGAGTTTTACGATAAAAATCGTAAAAGTCTTCTTTTCTCGTAAGAATTCAGGAAAATCGTATAAAACGGCAACGATTAGACAGAACATCGTACATTGTCAAACTATACGGTTAACTCAAGAATTCTTATAAAAACGGCATCGTATCAGGAAACGATCTCGTCTAAAATCGTAAAACGGTTTTTATCGCAAAACGGCGCGGAAAATCCTAAAACACGATAAAAACCTATCCACGGTTTTAGACGAAGTCCAGCCCAAAGATACAATTACGGTTTAACTATTTACTCCCTAAAAGAAGATAAATGTCAAGTTTGAAGATAAATAGAATATTTCCGAAGAAAAATGGAAAGATAAAGATAAATGGAAGATTTTTGATAGACTCGAATCTGGGCAAAAAGGAAGGACTAAACCGCCTAAGGAGGGATTATAAAAGCAGAAAGCGAATGACAGAAGAAGGGACACGATTTGCAGTTCTCTCACCACCAAATTTAGCATTAGGAAACTTCCCGTTTTTTGTTATCGAGATGCGTCTCAACTAGGGTTTTTAGTCTTAGGTTGTTAGAACTAGGGAACTCGCCGTCAGCTCTTGTATCCAAGGCTTACTCTCGTTGTACCACTCTTACGCAGAATCCTCTTCGCTCTCTATCTCGTTTTTTCATATCTTTTTATTTTGTTATCGTGTTCTTGATTGTTTGTGTGCGGTTCCGCAGATATCCGGGTCCTTCGGGAAATTAGGGTTTTCTCTAAGTTCTTTTATTTACGTAAAATGGACATGGGTAAATTTCGGTTCCCACATTGTCCTTGGTAGAGACGTTGAGGATGTCGTTTGCATCAATGTTGAAACAGAATGTGATCTGAGAGATACCACGTAGAGCTCAAAATTTCCAAGGAGGTTGTTGTCTTTGGTTCTAGCTCTCTCACCTTTGTAGACTTGGATCAAAACACCAGGCTGGTTGTCTGAGTAAGTGGAGAAGACCTGCTCTTCTTGGTTGGGATCGTTGTGTTCCTCTGGTTATAAGGTACACACTGCTGATTTTAATTTTTGTTTTGGATAAATATGTATCTTGTTGATATCTTTATGGGCTACTCCTTAGAAAATTAAATAATATGTTGGGCTTTTTTCGTTTAGTTGTTTAATTAAGGTTTAGGCACGCATGCATATATCAATAAATAAGATCAGTAACATGGGGAAGATCTTACAAAACTGATAGGATACGGCATCAATCATCTCTTTTATTTGTCAAAGTGAGTATTCATTTTCATGACTTCTGCTTATTGGAATGTGTAGTTTCTGACTGGTTTCATTATTTTATTTAGTTTTCATGAATTTAGATGCTGTTTGTGTTTGAATATTGTTCCTTTTATGGGTTTCAGTCTTTTGACGATCTATATAAAACCTGTTCATTCATTATTATGGATATGGTCTTACAAAGACTATAGATTTATTATCTTAGTTCTTATAATCTTATGGTGTTATATAACTAGTTTCCTTTCAAACAATGGGAGATCCAAAAGATGCAAAAGGTAAAGGTCAATACCATTCATGGTCTGAACCTGACCACAAGTTGTTATTGAGGTTACTAGTGGATGCAATCAACGTTTTCGTGATGCAAGTGGAAAATTCAACAAACTGACAGTGGAATCCAGAATACTAACAACTCTAAAACAACAATTTGGACCTACAAAAACCTACGGTCAGTTTATAAATAGGATGAAGATCTTGAAGGGTAGGTACTAAGGCTTTGTAGATTTTCTTTGCTGTAATTCTGGTTTTGGGTGGGACTCTGAAACAAAAAAAATTCACAGCAGATGATGAAGTATGGAAGGTCTATCTGGAGGTAAAAAATTATAATATGAACTTCATGCTTACATTAATGTTGTTTACATATGTTTCTTATTATAGTGATCTTTTTTAATAGGCTCATCCAAATAATACAAATATGCGTGATGATTCGTTTAAAGATTTTGAAGAGCTAAGGACTATATTTGAACAAAATACTGCAACTGGGCAGAATGCTGTGGGACTAGGTGATTCTGTAGATGCACAATCCTATCCATTTGAAGAAAACGAGAGGACAAATAATGATTTTGTCCACGTGATAGATGAGGCAGAAGTAGTACACCAGCAAACATGTGAAGATGAAGTTTTTTCTTCATCAAGAAAAAGCATTGGAGAAAAGCTTTACCATAGAAAGAAGCTAATACGGATGCACATAACACGGAAAGGGTTTGTGAGGAAGTTACAGAAATCAGTAGTCAGATTTTTGACATGATTCAGAAAAGATGGGTGAAGGAAGCTGAAGACAAAGCTAACAATGTTTAGGATGCTATCAAGGAAATTCCTGACTTGGATGATGATTTGCGTGAGGCAATGACCCTTGTTCACAGCTTAGGCATGAAATCTGGTTTCGTGAATATGTCCATTACAGATCGTTGTGGATGGATTAAAAGAAATCTTCGAAAACCAAGTGGCTGAATTTCAACTTCTTACTATGGTTTTTGTTCTTTTTCAGAATTGTTATGTTTTTGTTCTTTATTTCAGTACTGCTATGGTTTTGTTTTCTCCTACAAATAATCGACACTAATCTTTTATATATGAACTTTTGGTCTGATTATTTGATTTGAACTAGAATCATCAATTTCACTGAGTTTTTGAGTTTTCCAATCTCTTACGATGGTCTAGTTTTATTTTACAACATGAAAGTAGAATATGATTTGGTGCTTGGTATGATTGGTATGTGGTATCGTTTATAATCTGATTATTTTATGATTTGGTATCCTTTATTTGATTGGCACTAATATCGTTTATTTGATTGGCGCTAATATCTTCATATCACAGATGAATCATTGTTTTTGGCGGTCAAAATTTGGCGCTGAATTAGTTAGGATATGATTGCTTAATGATTTGTTTAACCTTATATATTTGTCCTCTTCTTCTTTAGCTAAAGTCACTAAAGTCTATCACCTATTCACCGCCGCTTTATATTATGTGAGTATATTAAAACCATTATTCACACCATGTTCACCAATTATAGGGTTCTTATGACTTGTTATTAATGTTTTTTTGCGTAGAGATTTCAATGGCTCATATTGTTAATACAAATGAAGAGATACAAGTTAGGAAAAAGAGAAAAAAAATATCAAATTTCAAGATAGACGTTGATATTCTCTTACTGGTCTTTTCTATCATTGTGAAGGTATGTAATATTGCTTTACGTATTCCATAAGTACAGTGTCAAATTAGAAGATCAACTACAACAAAAAATACAACAAAAAATCTACATGCTTTTATATTTTATTAGGATTGTGTGGGAGCTATTGATGGAACGCATATTCTTGCCATGATAAGTGGACAAGAGACATCTAGCTACCGCAATCGAAAATGACAGTTGTCACAAAATGTTTTAGCTGCATGCAATTTTGATTTAGAATTTATATATGTTCTTAGTGGATGGGAAGGTTCAGCTCATGATGCTTAAGTATTACAAGATGCTTTAACAAGAAATTCTAAGAAAAATTATTTATATATGCTATACGATTTCAGAAAAATTCTATTGGTCGATTGTGGATACGCCAATCGTCGAAATTTTGTAGATCCATTTTGAAGTACTCTATCATCTTCAAGATTTTAGGGGAAAAGGTAAATATCTCGTGAATCACAACGAGTTATTCAATCATCGTCATTCAAGCTTGCGAAATGTGATTGAGAGAATTTTTGGCATCTTTAAGTCAAGATTCCTCATCTTCAAATCTGCTCCACCATTTCCGTATAAAACACAAGCAGAGTTAGTTCTTGCATGTGTTGTTTTACACAATTATCTTCGTAAAGAATGTCATTCAGACGTGTTTCCTAAAGAAATTGTTGTCGCTAATGATAACGAAACTGAGGCTCACGAAATATGTGAAGATGAGAACATGGATGATCATTTTCAGAATGGTACTCAAGAACAACAAAAAGTGAATGCTAATAATTGGAGAGCAAACATAGCAGCAACCATGTGGACAGATGCTATGAATATGGGATCTTGATGCATCAACAGTTTACTTTGTTTTAAGAAGTTCTATTTTCTTACATTTTTAAATTTATATTTCATGTTGTCATTTATGAATTTGATTTTTTGATAAACAATTTTGATATGTTATATTTGCTTTTAGTAAGTTCTTGAGCTTTCTTGAATATCATCAATTTTTTGATAAAAGTTTTTTACTAAATCTAGTTTTGGATTTTAATTTTGTCTTTCCCTAAGAAATACTTTCATTAACCTTCATTCATCTGAAACCTTACAAACATGACACCGTTAAAGACCAGAGAGCTCCAAGACAGAGGAGAAACTAAGCAGGCTAATAACAATCACATCCCTGAAACTAAAGCTCAGACCATGACTTCAAAACACATTCCTTAAAACTGAAACAAGACTCGCTGGATGGTAAAGGGCCAAAGAAACAGAATGGAAGGTTCAAAACAGAAATTAAAACCATGGAATAGGACCAGAACAATTGCTTAACCCTCGTCCCAGAGATGTCTACCAGCGAGGCACATTCTATTCAGTCTCACATACCACAGCTTGTGGTGCCTCGTCTCTGTGATTAAGAAACAGGGCACTAGAAGTGGAGCAGACAAAAACCTCTTCTTAAGGCAGAGAAGGACTTTCAACCTTTTGTTTTTTGAAGGTTAAACGAATACGTAGAGGTTTAGCTGCTATAGGTGCAGCTGCAAACACATGTTCAGATATTTATGTTAATCAAGTATCAACACAAATCAACACTGATACAAACCTTTGATGTGACTTTCAACAACATGGCTTCTGGGGTTGAGATTTTTGTTATCTGGTTGTGTCAGTTTTGTTTTATCTTAGCTGAGTCATCTTGAATTGGTTAAAACAAATTACCAAAAAGGGTTAGTATGAGATTCAGCTACTTGTAACAGAAACGAGAGTTCGATTGGGTGCGTGAGCTATTCACCTCCTTGCCTACTGATTTTGCTTCTTCCTCCCCTAACGGGACTCCTGCTGATACTTCTCATGAATGATCGAATCGGACTCATGCTCAAACTCTTCCTAGATGATCAGACTGGACTCCACTCTTCTCGGCTGGATTTCACACTCTCCAAGAGGAGAGACATCTCTTTTCCTCTTCTTACTATTCTGGATTCCATCATCACCGAGGTCTTTTTGTGGTCCCTCAAGCTCCTCGGCCACACCACTCTTCTCGGACACGTCTGGAGGCTCGTCGTTATGGGATCAATTACGTTTCTTTCAAGCTATAATTTATTAGAATAAAGGGTTTAGGCTTGGTTTGAAAAGTACTCTGAAATTTTAGTATCGAATGACCTTGAGTACTCTAAAATCCAAGAAAAACTCTCACCCAAATCCTTTTTTCTTTTTTTTTCTAAAATCCCAACTATATAACGTGAATCTCTCCAAACTCCAATATTTTCCAAATCCCCTCAAAGTTTTAAAATCCACAATTCAATACACCCCTCTTAGAGTTTCATCAAAAAGATGAGAGACAAATATAAATGGTGTTATATAAAAAGAAACAAGATGGTTCAGAAGAAAGATTCTTCAGATCTTAATCTTTGTGTTGTAATGTTTTGTAGTTTTAATTTTAATTTTACATTTAGTTGTAATTCTATTATTTAATATACTCTTAATGTATTTTTACATTTTATTTAATACTTATTAAAAAGAATGTCTAAAGCTATCCATGTATGAGCACTAGAGGAAACAAAGTTTATTCCAAGATAATAATAATGTTGATATTGTATTTCGTTAAATTCTTTTCTACCAATTTTAAATTTGAACGTGTTGTGAACATTAACAAAATTAGGGATGACGGTAAATTAAGTTTACAGAAGTTCCATATTATGAATATTATGAAAAAGGGCAAAATTAGTTACTTAAATAATTGTTGAAGCATTGTCGTGGTTTATGAGAGCAATTGTTAATGATATTTAAAACAGTTGCTTTGTAACAGATTTTGGATGACACATCATTTTAGGGTATATATATCGGCGAGGAACCTGACCGGGTAGCATGGGCCGGGTAATGGCACCCGGTTGCAACGAAGCACCAACAACCAACTCTTCAAACCGGGTGGACTAGGCCGGGCTGGTCGAGAGTGTGCCTTACCCGCTCCGTATCACAATCTTAGTCATTATAGATAAATGCAATATATTTTCCAAGTTAAATTGAAAAATTCCTTGCATATTATGTTGAGAATATTATGTTGAGAAGACACAATTCTTTAATCTAATAATTGTAGAAAATCATCTATTAAAATATTCAAACTATTTATTTGTTTTCCTAAAATTGCATATTTAAAAAAACAAACTAATCTCAATTTTATATGAAAGAACAATTCTTAACACTAAATGAGATTCACTTATTAAGATATTTTAACTATTTTTCCCAAAAAGTTGCATATTGAAAAACAAAATTAATTGTGTTTCAAAAAAAAAAAAAATTAATTTCAGTTTTTAATGAAAAGACACAATTCTTAACATTAAATGGATTGCTATTATTAATAGATAAAGAATAAATATGTCCATCAAATTCATGGTAGATTGTGTGTTATCCTACAACATAATTCTGAGACGCTTTAGGTCTACGACATGGGAGCCATGCCTTACGTTGCCTCATAAGTCATCAATTTTTCTATCACATGAGGCATCAATGAAAAAAAATGTACCAGGATAACATCCATTCCTACTACCAAATAACTTTATAAGAAAATATTGTAGTCTTATATTAATTATAGCAATTGCCTCCACCTGCGCATACATAATAGAAAAACTAGATGAGGTACCATTGAAGGAGGGAGATCCTAGCTGGAATCTTAAGACATGATCTAAGCTATAGGTCGCCCTGAGGCAAAGACAAATAGATTTCATTCGGCCAAATTCTTACTGTTTTACCTGGTCACATGTGGATATGCCTGGCATACATTCGGAAGTCATCATGCATAAGCTGCAATTTGATTGTCGACACATCAAGTACGGCAGAGAAGCGAAAATTCCCCTAGACTGAGACACTATCGATAATAATGAGATCATAAAACTGATGGTGATCGGGTTTATAAGAGAAGTTTAATAGCCAGAATAGTTTTGGCAAACGCCGTGGTAGTATGCAATAAAAATGGCAAACTGTTAGTCTGAATAAACTTCACATATCCTAATAAATAATTTTCAAAGGACTCATTTTTCATGCCGCTTATCGTCAAGCTTTCGATGCAATTGTAGGACACTAGCTGATGAGTTTCATAGATGCGTTCTCCGGGTATAATCAAATAATCATGCACCTATATTACCAGGAGAAAACATAGTGTATGACATCAAAGGAACGCTGTTGTTACAAGGTCATACATTTTGGTCTGAAGAATGCTGGCTCTACCTACATAAAATTAATAAACATGATATTTACAGACCAGATCGGCCATACCATGGAATTCTTTATAGATGACATCATCGTCAAACAACTGATAGCATAAGACCACATCGTCCCCATGTAGCTGGCGTTCTCAACATTGAGAAAGGACAATGAATCTCACTCCCTTCAAGTGTACCTTTGGGCTTAGCTCGGGAAAATTCATGGGGCATATAGTTATGAATCGTCACATCTAGGTGAACCTAGAACAGATTAAGAAAATCCACATGATTCCTTCACGACGAAACCCTAAGGAACTACAAAACTTAACAAGAACAATGACTGCCTTAAACAGATTCATCTAACGGCTATCTGACAAGTCTTGCGCGTTATGTTAAACCTTGAAAATCCCAAAATACTTCAAATGCTTAGTCCATATATATTGTTGGATAACTCTTGATTGCACCAGGACAAAGGGCTTTCCTTTTGGTCGTAACTTGCTACTTTTCCAAATGGATGGAAGCATAAGTCTTAAGTAGATTCACTGACATTCAAGTGATAAAATTCTTTTGTGTTTTATATTATATCCAGGTTTCATAGGAGATTGTCTCAGAAACTGATCCTAATTCACCAACAATAACTTTAATAAGTGTTGTAACAATTGGCGCGTAAAGCTCACCACATTATCCTCGAGCTAATGGAAAAGTATACTCCACCAATAAAACGATGATTAACATGCTTGAAATGCGTTTAGAGAAGGAACAAGGAAAGTGGGTATATAGTTTCACATGATTCTTGTGAATATACAGAATGAACACAAAAATATCGATTGAAAACACCCTATTCACTTGTCTATGACATGGAAGCAATACTTCTGACCGAAATAATATATAAATGATGGTTTTGTACCGATATATGGATAAAGTTTTTAAAAATAAATTAGCAAATAATGGTCCAAACTTTTTGTTGATTGTAGCCTAGTATAAGGTACTACATGTCACTCGACAATCTACATATATACCAGCGACTTTAAATGGAATTTCTCTATTTTAGGAATTCTAAGAACAACATTAGTAGTACATACCCTCTCACAAATACCTAACATATATAATTTTTTTTATAGCTACATTTATACCAACATAAAATGGACATGTTTGAGTATGAATCTGTTTAACAGCAGAGAACGTTTTCAAGCAACATATGTATCTCATTTATTATTATTCTTTTTCTACCTTTTTCATTTAATTTTAAGGGAGAGACCATGAAAGAACTTGTTGCTGCGGATGGCCTAAGTCAGAGGAGCCTATAACCAACGTATATGCCACTTCTTCATACGCATGTACTGCCGCAAGAATTCCAGATAATCACAAATAAGCCACCATGCCTGAGCCATATAGGACAACTCAAAGGCTCAAAGCTGATCCACATTGATCCTACCAGCGTCATGAAGTTTCGCCTAAAGGCACTAACTAAACCAACTAGTAAAATGATGTGAAATGACCAAACAATTACGTGAAATTCCAAGACACAACAACTTACTAAGGCCTTGATTGGTACGGCAGATGATAAATCATTAGCAGTATGCTGTAGAAGCTGTATGTTGCAGAAGCTGTATGCTTTCACTAAAAAATTTAATAAAGTGATTGGTAGAGCAGTAGCAGTATACAATTTTAAAAATTATTATAATAGTTGATATAAATAAATATTTATATTAAAATATATTTCTATATTTATAATATATATAAATATATTTTTATTAAAAATAATGAATCTTATTCATTAAATAAATTATATTATAGTTTATATGTAAAATATAACTATCTAAAAATGTAATTCTTTAAAAAATATTAAATTATTTTTTGGAGATAAAAATATTTAATTTTATGAAATAAACAAATTATATATAATGTATATACAAATTATTATTATTTATTGATAGAGTAGTAAATGATTCATATATAAAACTATCCTAAAAATTAATATATGTTATATAATTTATTTATTAATGTATAATTAATATATATATATGTTTATATTTATAAATATATAAATATATATTATGTTATGCTTGTTATTAAAAATAATGAATGATATGTGTAATTATATAAATTATTTTATATTTTAAATGTGAAATATTGTTCTTTTAAATAATTTAAAAATATTTAATTATAATTTTATTTTTTAATTTTTAAAATAGAAATTTATTTTTGATTATAAAAATACTTTTTGTATTATTAAACGACAATAAATTATATATGTATAATTATTTTTAAATTTTTTATATATTGTAATTGCAAATGCTCTATCAAAAACTCTATTGGAGAGCATTGAGCAAATAGCATTTGGAGAGCATTAGCATTTGGTAAATGCTTTTTCAAATGTTTCTTTGACAAATGTTAATTAGATAATAGAGAGCATAATACTTATACCAATCAAGCCGTAAAACAAGAATACAGTCATAAAACAAACGAGGCCTAACGGGCCGAGAGGAAAGCCCAAATACAAATCGGAAGTAGATAAAAGGCTTGAATCGACTGCTCAGAAGGACACCACTTCCCGTCCCTCACACTATCCTCGAAGCCCTAACATATAAAGGTCGCCGTTTCATCAACAAATAAGCGGCGTATCTTGCATTTCCCGATCAAGTTATGGCGGAGGAAGATGTCATCGCTTACCCTGTGCAGCCTTCCGACCACAAGCGAAAGCTTGAGAATGTCGAATCCGAGATCCTGGAGCAAAATCCCGGCTCGATTGATCAGTCTAACGAAGCTTCTGTAGACGGTGCCAAAGAAGCATCTGAGTATTCTCAGGCGAAGCGCCCGAAGATCGACGGCGAGGCTGACGATGGGTTAGGTATATATTTTAGGTTACAAACTAGGGATTTGGGTGAAAAGCCTTCACCTTTTTGTTTCTTGTATTCGTTGCTATGAGTAAATTGATTTGTTTTTGTTTAGGTATATATGAAACATGCAATCTCATCAGCCTCTTTTTTTTTCTTTTTTTTTGATGTAGGTGTTGGGAATATTGTAGAGAGGAAAGAAGAAAGTGGCGAGGAATCTGAAAATAAGATGGGTGATAATGGTAAACCTGAGGATAACCAACCAGATTCTGTTGAGGCTGCTGAAGAAAATAACCAGGTGACCACTAGTGCTTCTCCCCAGAGGAAAGCTGACGACACTAGTAAGGAAACGACTGATGCTCTTGTTCAGAAAGAAGTTGAAAAAGAAAGCAAGCTAGTGGATGATGATGGCTCTCACAAGGAAGCAAATGCTGGTGGCTGTCTGGAGAAGACTGGTGATGAGAGTAAGGAAGTTGATGGTAGTGGTTCTCATGAAGACGGAAGTAAAGAAGTAAATGGCGGCAGTTCTCATAAGGAGGTTGACGACACCCAGTCCACAACTCGTAAAATAGAAGTCCCCAGTTCAAAGGTGGTTCAGTTTACCTTTTTCTCTTGTGTGAATGAATCTTACTGAGGTATATCTCTACTTATTTATTTTCTCCACATACTTTACAGGTTGGCACGCTTATTGGTAAAGGTGGGGAGATGGTACGGAATCTTCAGCTCAGTTCTGGTGCCAAGATCCAAATTCGGAGGGATTCAGAGGCTGATCCCAATTCAGCTTTAAGGCCAGTGGAGATAATTGGAAATCTTGCTTCTATTGAGAAAGCAGAGAAGCTTATTAATGAAGTTATTGCTCAGGTTGAAAATTAGCTTTGTTTCTGTTTTTTAGTTAACAACTTTTGTTTTTTCTGTCTGACCTAAGAATTGTTTTCTTTCTTCTGCAATCGTAGTCTGAAGTTGGAGGTGTACCTGCCCTTTTTGTAAGAGGGGCCCCAGAACAAATCGAGATAAAAGTTCCAAATGATAAGGTATTCCCTGATAATTGTTCTACCTGGCCATTTTCTAAGTGATACCTAATCCATCTTCGACAGGTTGGTGTCATCATTGGCCGAGGCGGGGAAACTATCAAGAACATGCAGACAAAGTCGAGAGCACGGATTCAGGTTGTCCTTTCTATTTAATATTGATTGTATTAAGAGTACCGTGAACATTTGTGAAAGTATTTACTTAACTGATTAAAATACTTCTCATATAGTTAATACCACTTGAAGAAGGCGATGGCTCTAAGGAAAGGACTGTTCGTATTTCTGGGGATAAAAGGCAAATTGATATAGCTACGGCGTTGATAAAGGATGTCATGTATCAGGTCTGTCTTCTGATGTTATTTCTCTGAAAGATGTCATTGCTGTTAGTTTTTGCAACCTTGGAAATTGAAACGTGTGATTATTTAACTTTTTTGTTTCCTCATTCGTATTGGGGCATGTATTATCTGGTATATCATTATGTTTGATTTAATCTTAATTACATAGGTAATGAGGTGATAACTCTGTGTTTTTTAAGTGTTCGTGCTATGTTTTCTTAATTTATATAGGCATTTTTTTGTTTGCTAATGTTCTGTTCAATTGTTCTCTGTAGGAGTAGCTTGTTACCTATGATCAGTTATTTGTACACTCAACCATTGTTTTCTTGTTTCACTGATTCACATGATTTGTGTTTGGGGGAATAATGACTTTAGTTATGGATTTTTTGTTTCCTGATATTTCTGCTTTAAATATGTGCAAAGCCTGCTGTCTTAATTTACAACTTCAGTGCAAATATATGGTGGCTCCCCTAATCTTGTGAATAGCTGCATGTTGATGTCGTAAAAGAGTACTTTGGTTCATGCTATTGTGATAAGGAATCTTGAGAAAATATGTGTATTGTAAGAATGATACTCACTCTTGTTGAGAAAATCATATGTTCCCGTCCTCCATGTCAATTGCCATGATTCTTTAAGTTAAAAGTGTCAGATCTCGAACTGGTGTTGGCTTTAAAAATGCAGATGTGGCCATTACCTTTCAATTGAGGCCAGCGTTTCCTTGTTGGTGTACAATAGACGTCATCCAGGTCGACGGATGAAGGTATTTGGCATTTGTCACTCAGGCTTGCAGGTTATTGTAGTTGGTAAGGCTGCTTTTGTGTTTTGAAACTTCAAGCCCTTAGTGTGAGCCTGGATATATTACAGCACCTTTTTGTTAGATATGTTTGAATTACCATGCTAGAGGGGAGCCTGGTGAGACCATTGTGGATACTGTAAATGATTTCTTGTATCAAACATATACTGCAGGTTCACATAGGCTATGGTACTAAGTTGATGCCAGGGCTTCATCTTCAGTTTGAAACAGTTTCGAATGCTACTGACAGCTGATTTGTTTGTTGAGTCATCACTTTTATGGAATAGAATAATTTTTACCGTGTCATGTTCCTGAATGTCATCTTCTTATGATCTGTTTTGATGCATTTCTTTGCTGTGTTGCTGTGTTCTTAGTCAGATCCTCTTATTGGCTTCTCTTGAATTTCAGAGATTTCATGATATGCCACGAACCCTAGCTGCTTTGTTGCATATTTCGTTCTAGTTTAAGATTTTATAGTAGTACTATCATTTGTTTTTCTTTCTGTCAGTTGTTTGAGAATTTATGTTGTATTTGTTGTCTCTGAATGAACGTTTCATGGTTGTCTTTTGTAGGATACAAGGCCATCACACTATTCTAGTGGTTATAACTCGCCTGCTTACCAACCACGGGGACCTGGTGGTCCGCCTCAGTGGGGTGGTCCACGTGGTCCTCATGGGCCCCATTCAATGCCATACAATTATCACCATGGTGGACCTTACCCGTCTCATGGTTCACATTACAGACCTCCCAATTCCGGCGGTTATCCTCCACATCATATACCTCCGAGGAGTGGATATGGTTCTGGTTGGGAACAAAGGCCTCCACATTCTGGTCCGTATGATTATTACAGTAGGCAAGGACCTCAAAACCCAGGTCCTCTGCCCAACCATACTGCTCCGTATGCTCAGCAGAACTATGATAATCCTCCTATGCAGCAACCTTATGGTGGATACCAACAGGGCTATCCACCGGCAGGTGGTCAGCACCAAATGCAGCAGCCAAGTAGACCTTATGGTATGCAAGGACCAGCAGATCAAGGATATGGGCCTCCAAGGCCAGCAGCACCTTCTGTTGATGTGTCTTACCAAGGTCCAACTCAAGCAGCACCATCTTATGGTACAAATATGGCTCCACCACAACAGCAATATGGTTATGCATCAAGTACTCCTGGTCAGCCAACGTACCCTTCATACAGCTCTGCAGCACCCTCTGATGGTTATAATAGTTCACAAGCACCAGCAGTTGCCCCAGCTTATGAGCAGCATGGTGTTCTGCCAGCTTCCGGTGTGCAGCTGACATCAGCTGGGTATGGGCAAGCACCTCCAACCGGTGGTTATAGCTCATATCCCTCTACACAGCCGGCTTATGGTAATGCCCCGGCTCAGAGCAATGGAAACTACGGATACGGTCCTCAGTATCCTAGCTATGGGGGTGGAAACGCTTCAGCATATCCTACTGCTGCACCTGTTGGCCAAACCGTTTATTCCCAGAATGCAACTGGTCAGGCCGGCTACGATCAGTCTGCAACTCAGTCAGCAGGCTATGCAGCTGCTCCCGGAACAGCACAGTGAAGTCCTTGTTCCCTCAAATCAATCAGTATGATGCAGACTAGGCTTGTGATTGGAGTCGTGAGAAGATCACATGTATTCTCAGATTAGTAGACTTGTATCACTAAACTGCACATCCTGAATTAGACAGTCCCCAGTGGTTTCTTATGGCTTCTTATTATCGTTGGATCTAAAGGCGCATGACTTTGTTCTACCTTATATTTTGCACTGTGATCTGAGTAAACCTTAAGTTGTTGTTACTCTTGTACTGCTGCTATTGTTTAAGGTTTTTCCTAAAATATAGTCTGGAATCTTTTATTATTCTTGCTCCAAAGGTTTTTTTATGCATCCTACATTTCAGTAGTTAGGTTCGAGAGTGTTTTAGGGTTTGACTGGTTACAACACATCGGTGGTTACCGGTCGTTTACATATGTGGGGGATTGCTGTTTTAAATGCGGATTTAAGTGTTAGTAAGAGATTTAGACGACTATTTCAATCGTTAAGAATTTTATAATATAAATATTTTGATATTTCAGTTATTTTAATTTCAAATTTTAATTGAATATTTTATTTTTATATTTATATAGTTTTGTGGAATTTTTTTTTTATCCTCCTGCAAACGCTAACTGGAACTAACTTTAGAATTTTAGAGATTCAAAGCGATTTGAAACAGTTTATACCATTTTCTATGATTGCTGCAAAACGCCAACAATCGCTACCAACAACAAAAGCTGCGTTTACGGGTGATAGCTGGAGAACCAATCAGACCCTTAGAGCATGTACAATCAAATCAAATATAATATTAATATAGAATTAATAAAGTTAAGGATGATTCTCAAATTAAGGATTAAAATGAGGCCGTCCTTGTTGACGTGACAGCAACAAGGAAATCTCTATCGCTGCATCTTCGTCTCAAGTTCCATTGCTTCTTCTTCTTCGTTGAGGTATGATTTTTCTTTCTCCTCTTTGAGCATAATGATTCTGTAACGACCCGATTTTGGTTTCAATATTTGTTAGCTTGCTAAAGCTTATACCTCTCCTCTATAAATATCCAAACCCCAGCCTTGTTTTCTCCACCTGCACAAGAAAAAGAAAAATAAAAGATGAGAGAGAGAGAGAGAAGGAGAGAGAGAGAGCTCAAGAGGAAGAAAATGGGAAAACCCTTGTGCATGAGCTACCAGGAGCTGTCGCCAGAGTCACCACACGCCAGAATCATGTTGAGCACACCACCACCGTTTGTAACCACCAGAAGCCGCCGTGAACCGCCTTGCCATTAAGCTTTGTTTTGTCCGTTCAGTAAATCATCGATAACTCCTAAACCGTTGAGAATCTCGCGCATTCAAGGCCACCACCGTGTTCTACTCGTCGAGACGAATCCGTAGACACCAAAAACGCCGCGATCCGACCTCAGACGAAGCCACAAGCGCCCTCCGAAGTTTCGCCGGAAACCACCGTCCGCCGCCGGACCGCCGCCGGACCGCCGTTGCCTCCGGTAAGCCTCCGCCATCCTCCGCCGTCGCCGCCGGTGACCAGCCACCGGTGACTCGCTGGCGACTCGGCCAACTCGGCCGAGTCGACTCGGTGAGTCAACTCGGTTGACTCGGTCAACGGTTAGTTGACCAGTTTAATTGATTTCGGTTTGGTTAGGGTAAACCGGTCGGTTATAATCAATTGGATTTCGGTTAGGGTAAACCGGTTAATTAAATTGATTTAGTTTTGGTTATCTCGAATCGGTTGGTCCAATTGAATTCGATTTCGGTTAAGGAAAACCGGATGGTTTAATTCAATTTTAATTTGGATAAGGTTTGACCAGGGTTGACTTTGACTTGCGAGCTGACTTTTTGACTAATCCACCCGAAACCCGTTTTAAGCCGTTCGAAAGCCGTTCTGACTCGATTTTTTGCCCTGATCTCAGATTTGGAGTCTATTTGAGCATCTGGAGTTCATAGATACCACTTATTTTCATTGCTAAGGTGAGGGCTACTCCATTTGAACCCCGAACTAGTTTAGTACTGCTATTATGAAAAGTCTAGTTTCGAAACATGTTCTGTCTCTCTGAATCGAGTCTATTTGAGAGTCTTGTTTGTTTACTTATTATTATTGATTGTTAACCGGAAATAGGATAATAGATGATTCAACGGTTGTGTGACATGATTGATGATAAGAATTGTTATATATATGTATATATATATATATATACGAGTCCATGTGTGAGAGATTGCGGGGGTGCGGAGACGTCTGTACTAGGTACGCCTTGTTTGAGGAGATTGCGGGGGCACATAGACGTCTGTGCTGGCGCCGCCTTGTTTGAGGAGATTCGCCGGGTACAGAGACGTTTGTACTAGCGGGCTGTAGAGATTGCGGGGGTACGGAGTGGACTACCATACTAGCGACGCCTGTAGAGTTATACACGTATATCCTTATGAGGAGAATGCGGGGTGCAGAGAGTAGCTATGTACTATCATCGCATTGATTGTAGTTGTCTAGTGCACTAGACATATATTGATTGTTCTGTGAGGTGTACTAGGCACCATGTTTGTTACATGCTAGAGTTAGGCCTACATAGTCGTAGTGCTATGTACTGAGTCAGTGGTTTGAGGTTTAGCATCCCTTACCTCACTGAGCAACTCCCCTGTTGCTCACCCTCCTTTCCTTCCCCCTTTCAGGTGAGACCGATGAGCAGGAGTAATTATAACGGATCGGTGCTTTTGGGTTATTGGGCTTTTACGTCTCGTATCTTTCGAATTTCACAAGTTTGTACGTTTGGGCTTTTATCGCTAATGGGCCTTCCCACTATTGAAATTTTATCGTTTATGTTATTATCGATATTTCAGAAATTATTCTAATTACTTGATTTTTCCGACGTGAACTTTGACTTTTTAATATTTTTAATAAAGATATTATTTATTATTGTATTATTATTTATTATTACTAGTTTCAAAGTGACGGGTGTCACATTTTTGGTATCAGAGCGTGGTTCCGTCCCGGCTCCGACCCGGGATGGCGATTCGTGGAGACCTGGATTTTTAACTCGGATTTTAATTCGATTTTGCTTTGATTTTGCACGATTTTAAAAGTATTTTGGGGATTTGGGAATTTTGAAAATAAAAACCAATAGCACCCTTCTGCTCGTTTAATCGAATTGTCTCTTTTTGTCGATGAGTAAAGTCATCGTCATCCGTTTGCTAGCTAACAGGTTTCCAGCCAGAGGTTCAAGTTACGAATGGAAGATGTCAAGAGTTTATCAGATTTCTGAGGCGTTTATCAGTTTCGTCGGTCGTGTTCAGAGATTGTCTTCGAGTGGATATGTGTCGTTTCCACCACCCAACTCTAAGTTATCATTCCATGAGTTTGTTCCAAGAGTTTATGAGATATGAGATATAAGCCATTGGTTGCCATGTGTTATGTTGTGTATGAGTATATGGATTAAATGGAGTTATGTTTGGTTTGTAAGCTCGTGGGGATCACTTTTGGAAGTAGGGGTGCGACAGCTTGCCATGTGTTGATATTAGAGTTTCACTTGATGTTTTTTTCCAGTTTGTGGGTAGTGTTGATCATTTCGGAGATGTGTCAGTTTGGGCAGCTGACAAATGACATTTGGGAGCTATTTGTATTTATCAAGTTGTACCAGTTATGCTTGGAGGAGTTGAGTTATTCAGAGTTTCGGCAGAGATTGAGTTGACCTTCTGTGATGTTATTCTTGAGATGTATTGGTTATCACGACATTGATTAGTATTGGATTGTCTGTATTTCTAGAGCAGAGGAGATTTTTATAGCCACCATTCTACATGTTGAATAACTTTAGGATGAAAGATCATATGGATATTTGAGACCATTTTGATGGTTAAGGACGATGGAAAGCATGAGCTGCAGGACCTTTCAGTTATAGAGTATGAGGATGTATTAGAGACCTTTGGAAGGGTCATCGCCAAGCATAGGAGACGCTTTGGCGATTGAAATGGAACGAAGGACGCCACCGTATTCATGAGTTCAGTACATATTAGCGCCAGCAGAGATTATCAAGCTAAAGGGAAAATGAGAGTTTCATCAGACAAATGTTTTTTTTCGGACCGAGTATTTCACTATGAGTGCCACTAGTTTTGTTGCGAGGACAAAGAGATGGAGTTTCATATTTGGTATCGATTACAGAGTTTTGAATAAAGTGATCATCAAGGAAAAGCATCTGTTTATGCGCATTGATTAATGGTTGGATTAACTACTAGGAGGTTCATTGCTTTCGAGGATTGCCTTGGCATCAGGATACCATCAGGTTGCTATAGCTGAGGAGTATGTACGGAATACAGATTTACGTATGCGCGATGGATATAGTGAGTTTGTAGCGATACTACTTGGGGCATGAATAAAGTATTTTGCGAGCAGTTGGATAAGTGCATGATTGTATACATCGACGACACCGTGGGTATTGTTGGAATATGGCGAAGTAAGATGAGCATAGGCAGATTTTATATTTTTAATACAAGAAGGTCAGATCATTGCATAAGCAGCGAACCAGATGAAGAGTAAGAATATGGAGCATTTTGGAATGGAAGTTAAGAGATTAAGTGGAGAGAACTACCAAGCAGAAACCAGTCTGAGTTATCGAGTTGTCTCTTTTACCATCACCATCATAATGGAAATGTATTAAAATTTAGGTGTGGTCAGTTGGAATATATTTCGAGGCCATATATTCAGTGCGCAATTTGGAGTTAGCAGCATTTGCATCGGCTTTGGAGTTTTGGGGATCATCATTGTATGGCAATGAAGTTCAGGTTGCATGGGATCATCAGATTCTAGAATGTATGTTCACTCATTAGAGCTTGCCCTTGAGACCGTGGAAATAGATTGAGTTGGTAGTCGTCTACAGTTTGGATATCACCTGCCCTTTGGTAAGGACAACCAGATGGCAAATGCCTTAGGTAGGCACATGAGCAAAGACTTAGGAAACAAGAAGATTCAGGAGTTTACTACGACACCTACAAGCCTCCGGATCATGTACAGTTCAGTAGAGGAGGATACATTTGGTATTGGAGCATTGGAACATACAATTTACTATGGAGATTACACCAAGCTCAAGATAGCGATATGGATTTGGTTAGGTGGATCGAGTTTGAGAGTGTTGTATATCAGTCAGTTTCAAGAAGGATGTACTTGTAATCAAATCGAGTTTGTGTATCGGACGATAATTTTGTTAAGAAAATGGATCTTACAACAAGCACAACACTCTCATTTCTTTATCCATCAGGAAATAAAAAGGGATACAAAGCTATGAAGTGTCACTATCATTGGCCTATTATGAGAAAGATTGTAGCTACATTGCATCACAGTATGAATATGTCAGATGGTTATGTTCAGGATCAGATATCTTCCAGGTTATTGTGGAGCTTACTTTTGTAAGAATGGAAATGAGGCATGGGGACTATGTATATTGTTACTGGATTTTTTTCGTCCATCGCGGGTGGGAAGGATGCCACATGGGTAGTCATGGACAGACTCACAAAGCTAGCTCATTTCCTAGTAATTAAGAAGACAGACAAGTTGATCAGTTGGCGCCGTTTTACAACAGTGAGATTATGAGGTTGCATGAAGTTTTTATCAGCATTGTAATGGATCGGGATGTCAGTTCACGTCTACATTTGGAAAGTCTTTCAGAAGGAACTTGGGTCAAAGGTTCATATGAGTCCATTTTACCATCCACGGACAGATGGTCAGTCAGCGAGGATTTTATGGGATATGTTCAGAAATTGCATCTTACACTGGGAATGAAATTATGGAAGCATCTACCTTTAGCACAATTTGCTTACAGTGACAACTAACCTTCGAATATTGAGATAGCATCATATGAGACTCTTTTGGATAGGCATCATCGTACACCACTTTGTTGGACAAAAGTGGGGGAGCAATATAGGTAGAACTATTAATGGTTCCAGAGACAGTAGAACAGATGGACATGCTCAAATTTGGTTTTGGAAAAGGCCATCGCCATCAGAGGATTATACAGATAAGCATCATAAGGATTTGGAGTTCCAGATAAAAGATCGAGTAAACCTGAAAATAAGGACATTTCAGGCAGGAGATAAGATTCGAAAGTTAAAGAAGTGTAAATCGAAATATGTGGGTACATCTTCTATTGTGAAGCGGATTAGAGCAATTGCATACAGATTGGATTTATCAGCAGAGTTATCGGACTTCCATGACGTGTTCCATGTTTCGGTTTTAAGAAAAGATGTAAAAGAGTCAGAGCTCGTTTTGCAGTAACCTTCAGTTAACCTCAACGAGATTTTATGCGACTTGTCATCCAGTGAAGATTACAGATCGTCAGATAAAAGCATTTGAGGGAATGTCGACGGTGTTTTTGTTGGGAAAGAGGGGATTCAGTAGAAGACTTCAGAGTCTGAGTATATTTATTATTTGGAGCTCGCTACGATGATATTGGATAGTCGACGGATGACTCGAATTCGAGGACGAATTCTTTATTAGTGGGGAAGAATTGTAACGACCCGATTTTGGTTTCAATATTTGTTAGCTTGCTAAAGCTTATACCTCTCCTCTATAAATATCCAAACCCCAGCCTTGTTTTCTCCACCTGCACAAGAAAAAGAAAAATAAAAGATGAGAGAGAGAGAGAGAGAAGGAGAGAGAGAGAGCTCAAGAGGAAGAAAATGGGAAAACCCTTGTGCATGAGCTACCAGGAGCTGTCGCCAGAGTCACCACACGCCAGAATCATGTTGAGCACACCACCACCGTTTGTAACCACCAGAAGCCGCCGTGAACCGCCTTGCCATTAAGCTTTGTTTTGTCCGTTCAGTAAATCATCGATAACTCCTAAACCGTTGAGAATCTCGCGCATTCAAGGCCACCACCGTGTTCTACTCGTCGAGACGAATCCGTAGACACCAAAAACGCCGCGATCCGACCTCAGACGAAGCCACACGCGCCCTCCGAAGTTTCGCCGGAAACCACCGTCCGACGCCGTGCTCCGCCGCCGGATCGCCGCCGGACCGCCGCCGGACCGCCGTTGCCTCCGGTAAGCCTCCGCCGTCCTCCGCCGTCGCCGCCGGTGACCAGCCACCGGTGACTCGCCGGCGACTCGGCCAACTCGGCCGAGTCGACTCGGTGAGTCAACTCGGTTGACTCGGTCAACGGTTGGTTGACCAGTTTAATTGATTTCGGTTTGGTTAGGGTAAACCGGTCGGTTATAATCAATTGGATTTCGGTTAGGGTAAACCGGTTAATTAAATTGATTTAGTTTTGGTTATCTCGAATCGGTTGGTCCAATTGAATTCGATTTCGGTTAAGGAAAACCGGATGGTTTAATTCAATTTTAATTTGGATAAGGTTTGACCAGGGTTGACTTTGACTTGCGAGTTGACTTTTTGACTAATCCGCCCGAAACCCGTTTTAAGCCGTTCGAAAGCCGTTCTGACTCGATTTTTCGCCCTGATCTCAGATTTGGAGTCTATTTGAGCACCTGGAGTTCATAGATACCACTTCTTTTCATTGCTAAGGTGAGGGCTACTCCATTTGAACCTCGAACTAGTTTAGTACTGCTATTATGAAAAGTCTAGTTTCGAAACATGTTCTGTCTCTCTGAATCGAGTCTATTTGAGAGTCTTGTTTGTTTACTTATTATTATTGATTGTTAACCGGAAATAGGATAATAGAGGATTCAACGGTTGTGTGACATGATTGATGATAAGAATTGTTATATATATGTATATATATATATATATATATATATATATATATATATATATATATATATATATATATACGAGTCCATGTGTGAGAGATTGCGGGGGTGAAGAGACGTCTGTACTAGCTACGCCTTGTTTGAGGAGATTGCGGGGGCACATAGACGTCTGTGCTGGCGCCGCCTTGTTTGAGGAGATTCGCCGGGTACAGAGACGTTTGTACTAGCGGGCTGTAGAGATTGCGGGGGTACGGAGTGGACTACCGTACTAGCGACGCCTGTAGAGTTATACACGTATATCCTTATGAGGANGTACAGAGACGTTTGTACTAGCGGGCTGTAGAGATTGCGGGGGTACGGAGTGGACTACCGTACTAGCGACGCCTGTAGAGTTATACACGTATATCCTTATGAGGAGAATGCGGGGTGCAGAGAGTAGCTATGTACTATCATCGCATTGATTGTAGTTGTCTAGTGCACTAGACATATATTGATTGTTCTGTGAGGTGTACTAGGCACCATGTTTGTTACATGCTAGAGCTAGGCCTACATAGTCGTAGTGCTATGTACTGAGTCAGTGGTTTGAGGTTTAGCATCTCTTACCTCACTGAGCGATTCCCCTGTTGCTCACCCTCCTTTCCTTCCCCCTTTCAGGTGAGACCGATGAGCAGGAGTAATTATAACGGATCGGTGCTTTTGAGTTATTGGGCTTTTACGTCTCGTATCTTTCGAATTTCACAAGTTTGTACGTTTGGGCTTTTATCGCTAATGGGCCTTCCCGCTATTGAAATTTTATCGTTTATGTTATTATCGATATTTCAGAAATTATTCTAATTACTTGATTTTTTCGACGTGAACTTTGACTTTTTAATATTTGTAATAAAGATATTATTTATTATTATATTATTATTTATTATTACTAGTTTCAAAGTGACGGGTGTCACAGATTCATTATTGTTGGTCTCTAAACTAGCTTCGGCGAGGTCAACAATATAAAGTTTCGATTTTTATAGTCTAATTTAATCGAATTTGTGTATCAACTTCAATAGAGCGAATATGTTTCTGCACGAGACAAACGCCGTGAGTTGGTGTCTGGATTTACTGAAAGTACAGATTTGTGTTATGTTTTATCTAATCTCTGGTTTTGTAATCATCATTGACTGGATCTGTAAGCTCTCTCTTTGTATATGATAGGTTTGGCATTAATCACAAAGAAACGAAGCAAGGCTTTGGACTGATGGACGCTACTTCTTGCAAGTGATTCAACAACTTAGTGATGAGTGGACACTCATGTGTATATGGGAGAAGATCCTCTTCTTGAAGTTTAGATGTCTAATGTGAGTCATGAAGTTTTAATTTAATGTTTTGATTTTGCGTTTATTGAAGTGTTTTGGTTTATGGAATATGTTAGAATCTGTGTGAAGAAGCAAACATTGGTGTTGATCCATGGTGTGTCTCGGTAGACACAGCTAACAACAGGTGGCGAAAGGCCTTTACTAAGAAGAGTCAAAACATTATTCCGACAACAACTGATCTTGTGGATGAAGTCTGGAAGAGCCGTCCACCTTCTGAGATGAATCCAGTTCTTGTTCATCCGTTGGAGTTTGATGGCCGCTCTGTCTCCAAGAAGTTAACAAATTTGAGAGCAAAGCTTAAGCAAGAGAGTGTGCGAGGTCTGGTAATTTCTTCTCTTGATGAGGTTGCTTGGCTATACAATATCCGTGGAACCGATGTTGCTTAATGTCCCGTTGTTCATGCCTTTGCAATAGTTACAGCCGACTCTGCGTTCCTCTATGTGGACAAGAAGAAAGTATCCAGTGAGACGAGTGAGTATTTCAAAGGGCTTGGTGTAGAGGTCAAGGAGTACACAGATGTGATCTCAGATGTGGCATTGCTTGCTTCGGAACAACTCTTTTCATCATTCTCATCTAAAAGTGAGGCTACTAAGGACATGGAGATTGATTCTGACCAGACTGATCGGTTGTGTTAGACCCTGCTTCATGCTGCTATGCACTTTATTCCAAGTTGGATGCTGATAAGGTCCTCTTGTAACCATCTATCTCCTCTCTCACTCCCAAAAGCGTTAAAGGTAAATAACTAATGAATACTTTTGTTATCATTTTAAGACTAATGAGTTTTCTCTTTTGTAGTTGATCTGAAGAAGCAGGCTACCTGTCTGGTACAGCTAACCAATACATCCGATCGTTATGTTGCATTTAAGGTCATAAACACACACATTTTTTTCTCCATCTTTATTGTCTCGCTTTAGGATATGTAATTTCTTCAATTTTGAGAGTTGCAATTTTTTATTCTTAAAAATTTCTAATTGGGTAACACCATTGGACAAACATTTTTGATTAGAGTTTTTAACTATTCAAAAAGAAAAAATTAATTACTAAAATAAGGTTAAGGACCGAGATGCTCTTAGTAAAGAACATGTTCATTGTGCTGCTTCTCATGGAAATAAACAATTGCAATTTAGATCTTAACCATTTTGCCATTACACTTCCAGACAGTTGATTCTGTCTATAATTGTATAGTTACATCAAAATATTAAAGTACGACACGGAAAAGAGACAATAAAGTGACTCGTTGTGGTCTAAAGGCGGACTACCCTGAGGAAGGTTTCATATGCAGACTGGAGGCGGCTTCTATGGTCTTTACCTTTGGTGTTTTTCAGATAGTGAGCAACTTTGATAAACCCTGCGTGTTGCTGAAACATCACAGACGGATCCTCTTCCTCTTGCGCCCTTAATGATGATTGTTCTTGCTCTCCATTAGGTTGTGGCATTGTATGTGCCCACTGCATCCCCCATATAGCTAATGGCCTCATGTAGCAAAGTGATCTATACTCGTCGTTTGTTGTCCAAGCTTCTGGTGTCTGAAATGAGACGCTGTAACCAAGAACGAAATTATTTGGTCAAGCAAACATGGATGAACTAATAAAAAAGAAAAATAACTAATGAGCTTACCCGAGACCCCGGTCGGACCAAGCTGCCTCGTAGATTCCACTCGCTGTACTAAACCCTTTGTCCGCAAGCCCTTCTTGAATCATACAAGCCGCGACCGAGTATGTAGTCCCGGCCCAAACCTCCCTCGACACCATTGTGCTTGTGTCTACTCGTCCATCCGGTAACATCCCGTTCACAGCCCCACGCGTCCCTCCTCTCACTCTCATCACATTGAAGTCGTAGACCGTCTCCAACGCTTTCTTTATCCACTCTTCTTTCGCTATCGGCTTCAGTCCACAAGCTCTGGCGTACCATTGTCCAGCTAACTGATCAGCCAAGATTGATGAGCTCGAGCCGCTTCGACTGTTATCATAGTTGAAATAAGAACCATTCCAGAGCTTCTCGTAAACGCTTCTAGCTTTCTCATACTTGGCGTTGAAGTAAACCGCAGCATCATTGTCCCCAACTTCAAGGGCCAAAGCAGAGCCGGCCTGGAGAGCCGCGACCCAAAGACCACCACAGTAAGCGCTAACTCCAGTGCAAGACCAAGCATCATACGTCTGATCGGGAAACCCTTCATTCTCTATCATCCCATCTCCGTCTTTATCAAACTGGTCCAAGTAAGCGATGGCGGTGTAAACCGATGGCCAAACAGATTTCGCAAAGTTTAGGTCACCGGTTGCAACAAAGTCTCTGTAAACTTGAAGAACAAACTTGGAGTTCAAGTCTTTCCACCTATCCGTGTTGAACAAGTTATAAGCATTTACTTCAAACCATGGATCGTTCAAACCAATATCGTGCGGAACCGCTCCGAGAACTTTTCTTGTAACGAATTCGCCGGAGCTCATGACCTGTTTCTTGCTAGAATCATGCATCAGAACGGCTGCCGCAAAATCTCTCTGGATGCTTAGCTCGAGTTTTGGGAAAAGCATGAGCAATGCGAAAGAGGAGTAGAAGTGAACATCATAGGTATTGTACATTAGATACTGGATCCCTTCTAGGTAAAGGAATTGTCCTATGTTTTCTTCGGTAGGGATAGTGGTTCCGAGGGGGGCAGCATTTGAGGATAGAGGAGCGTGAATCTGTGAGCAGACCGCATCGATTCTGCTTAGGATATCTAAGGCTATGTTGTTCTGATCTGAATCATTATTGTCTGTGGTTGTTGATATGCTGAGAGAGATCTTTCCTCTTCCTATACTATCTAGGCTTTGCTTCGGAGGTAACCCATCTATCAAGAAATCGGGTTTAGAAGAATTAACGTTACAGAAAACTACATAAGTTTGTGGAAGGATCAATGTTTGTTACCTGTCCAGATGGTTCCTCCTGAGTTGAAATAATATAGTTCGTTGAAGAGAGTTGTTCTATACCTGAAAATTATTTACGGTTGATTTCTTTAGCTCAACTGAATTTAGAAAAACTATAGGCAAAAGTTATTTACCATTCAGGAAGTGTAGTGTCAGCAAGAATAGGAGCTTGCCACTCTTCAATCTGAGTCTCCCACTCAGAAAAGTCTAACAACAAATAAGAAAGAAAGCCTCATGTGATGATATGATCTCTTACTTTAGTTAAGAGTTAATTACAAAAAGAAAAGAAAAAAGAATATTGTTTGCATACTGAGAAGAGCGTCACGAGCCATTGCCACTGCTGCATTTCCTAAACCGCCATAGAATCTTGTGTATCGTCTATTGAGTATAAATTTTCAAATTAGAAACAACTTTTTTTATGCTGAAACTATGTATCGGATTGAAGTAACACACATGCATACCTGTGGTATGTTTTCTCGTCGAATCTAGCCTCAGGACAGTCCCAAGAGAGGGAGAATGTTACTGTACGGTCACATCCTGGTGGAACCTTTACCTTTGCTGCTATCGCTGCTCCAATGGAAGTTCCAGGTTTTGACGGAGAGCATGCGTTGCTGGTTAACTTGTCGAATGATGCGTTCTAAGAGTGGGAAAAAAAAGAGAAAAACATTAAAACTTTTATCTTTCTTCTACATTTTTTTAATAAGGAAGACTTGAAAATATTGGTTAAAAAAATATATATAACCTTTTTAATCTCATCCCACATATCTCCTGCTGTGATTTTGTTTGGGCTAGTACCGGAAACTAAGAAACATGGACACGAGGAGACACGAACATCCTCTGTTTCTTTTGCTGCAATTGCGTAGGTTACTGGTGGGTGTCCATTTGCTGTGCTGTAAGATAAGTTGCATAACAATTATCAGCATAATATCTTCCAATAACCAACAATAAAATAAAAGCACTAATCCAATCAAAGAGTCAGAGAAAGTGGTCTCTACTTGTGGTGTAAAGCCACTGCATGAACTCCATCTCTTGCCCTAGAAGATTTCGTATAAGAAACAAGATTTAGTAAAGGAAACACATAGAAACACCTGTTGCAGCATTTGATGAAATTTCTTACATCATTGTTGAGTTTAAGTGATGGCCAGTTAACCCAGAAGTGCCTCCCACAGAATTCTAATTAACCACAGAAACAAATGGATCAATTTTGCATGGAGATTTTATTACAGAGTGAAAATAAAAAAACCAATCTCCCAGAGGTTCTTAAAGGAGATGAACAATGGGAGAGTTTTATGTATTAAGATTAGTTACCTCCCAAGTGAAGAGCAAAGTAACAGTTGCTTGTTCTGCTCCAGTATTAGTCACCTGAAACATGACATGAATCAATCAACTCATCATACGTTTGTTACCTAAGTTGCCATGTTGAGGTTAAAACCATTGCACATTCATACCGTGAAGTTGAAAACCGATACCGGAAGACTGGTTTCCTTGTAATTATGAGGTATAAAGGGAGAGACTTGTCGAGAAACTATTCTGAGTTCAGGGTCAGGTTCACCTGTTCATCAAGTACACACATTTTTTTTCATAATTAACCTTCATAAACCAAGAATTTTGCAATAGTTTTAATCTATAGTAAACATGATTAAAACATTTCACGGAAAGAACATTAAACCTTGGTAGACGGTCCAAGACCTAGGATAAAGAGCATGGTAAGTGGATTTTTCCCCTGTCATGTTCCAATCCCAAGAATCAATTCCTACATTTGGAGCTTCACCTCTGCACAAATAACCTCCATTGTCTCTGCTCATCAATCGAATACAATAACATAATTAAGATCATTAGCACATTCCTTATATTTCTTTAACTATGGCTCTGATGGAGACACGAAGGAAGAAAATAAATGGATTTGGCATACTTAATAACTTCTGGCTTTGTTGGACATAGAACAGTTGAGTGTTTCACACCGCCCGGGCGAGAAACAAATACCTATGTAAGTTTTTTTTAAAAAAAAAAAAAAAAACAAGAAGCATGAGAGGGATACTTCGTAAAGCTATCAAACAGACAAGATATGGTTTACAACAGAAGAATCCAAGCAATGTTCAGTACTGTTTACTTACAGAGAATTGATTTGTGAGGATTGGAGCTTCCTCGCAGATCTTTGGGAATAGCTTGAACTGCTGAAACTCTCCCTTGTAACTCCTTCCAATGCTTCCTGCCCTGATACACAGGTTTTTCCCACGCAGGTTTGTCCATTAATACATTGCAACGGAGAATCTTAAGACTTTGGAGCATTATTGTTTTTATTCCTATGTAACTGTGAAGCGTATGTGGATTCCATACCCAATTCCACCTAAAGGGACCCCATGATCTCCAGTTATATGGTGTTTTCTGAAGATATCGAAGATAGAAGCCTGCAGGTTTTTGGAAATTTCAACATTTGATGAAAACATAGATCATCAAAGGTTTATGATCATAAGTAATAAAAATGTGAGATCACTTACTCTTCCTTTTGCGGCTTCTTCTTTGGTGTGTCGCCACAATCTGTAGCCTAATGGAAACTTTGGAAAATCCAAAACATAGAGGGCGAGAGAGGTTTAATTTATTAATTTATTTATTTTTAATTTCCCAAGAACAGAGCATCTGACCTAAAGCATAACTTGAACAGAAAGATGGTAGATCGAAAGAAAGATGATATTACCAGATGAAGATGATCTCTTTTAGTCAGTTTGAACTCAGAAGGGGTCTTGGCTTGACTGTTTAACTTCCTTTCCCATGAAAATGGAGGAAGTTTATCATCTATGGCCTATAAACAGTTTGACCAAACGAAGAAGCTATATTTCAGAATGGTAAAATACCATATTACATCACCGTGGTACGTAATCGTGTCTAATTATTCCCATAATTACTGAAACATTTAATAGTCATTGCAATTTAAGACAACAAAACAGAACATAGCCAGTTGTTATATAGAAAGACAAAACATACCACTTGGTTCTGGTCTTCAGTTTCTGCGTGACCGTTTTTCATCTTTGATTTATCTAAGAGATTAAGATACCAGATTAAGTTTCTGGTCAGATAACAGAGATATACGAAGAGTGAAAAGGTCATAGACAAACTAAAAATTTTAATATAAGACAAAAGCCATTATGTTTGGCTTCTTGTCAGGTGCCAAAAGAGCGTTTTTGTCAGGAAATATGAACACGTGGCTACCAAAAAGAAAATTAATACTTCAAGAAACAATTAAAAAAGCTTGAAGCTTTTGCATGAGAAAACTGAAATTTGTCATGGGTTTTGCAAGAACAACAAGAAACATATTGATGATTCATATTATCAAATAAGATTTTTCAATCCCAGAGCTTAAGACCCACAAGGATCAAAGCGTTACTGTAAATTTTGAACATGCATAGAAGATAACACAGCAGAAACAAAATGCGAAAAGAAGCTTGAAACTATAGCCTTATGAGTGTTCTTCAAAAAGAAACTATAGCCTTATGAGTGGTTATGTGTTGAAGTGAACAAGAAGATTATGATTACAGTTTCAATTACAAAATGGTGAAAATTACCCAAAGGTTTCTGTGTTCAGTTCTTCAGAGCAAAGAGAGAGAGAGAGAGAAAACTAATAACCATAGTGTGTTGTCGACCCGTCTTTTTAAATAGAGGCAAAGAAAGAAGAAAAAGAAGACAACATGCGGGCCACGCAATAGCCTGGTTTGGTGATTACTAAATTACAGAGAAAACTAATAACCATAGTGTGTTGTCGACCCGTCTTCTTAAATTTTAATTAAAAGCCATATGAGCGTTTATTTAACTTAAAAACATTTTCTCCATCGACCGGTCAAATTTTTATTTTTTATTATTTTTTTTGTAGACGAATTCCACGTTGAATCAACATTCTGTATTTTATCATTGTTCTTTTATAAATAAGGATTCTGTACCAAACTCTTCTTTGGAATGTCAATCACAATATATACTAGATCCATAGTCTCCGTATAAGCGCGGGGTTGTATACATTGTTGATTTGTTGTGTAGTTTTGTGTGTGATATTTTGCTGTTTTTTTTTTTAACATTTGTTTATCTGGTTTATCTATAATGGTGATGAATGAAACATTAGAAGTCACACAACTTGAATTAGTCTGATAAAAGAATAAACATCAAATTCATATGGGTTGATATTTTCATATTTTATCTTCGTAGTGATTTTATCGAGCATTCCCTTTATTAGTGATTTTATCGAGCATTATTGTTATTAGTGCTTTCATGTAAAAAAATAATTTAATGGAGACAAGACAAAAAAGGACATGTGTTTATTAGTGTAATTTTCTTTCTGAAATTATGTTGTATATATATATATTTTTAATTGTGATGTATATGAGATCTATGGCCGATCTGAATGGTTCGGGTAAATATTTATTATTGAAAAATATGTTTTTATTTTATTTGATTATTATAACTGAATTGAAATGATATTGGAGGTTAGAACATGATAACATTTCTTATAAAAGTATCTAAGATGGTCCCATAAAGTTTCAAATCCTTAAGCCATTTTGTATCCCAACAACCAGCATAAAAAATCATTCTGAACCTCCCTAAGCTTTTAGGTATCCCAAAAAGCCCAAATTAAAAAAAAACAAATTACATGCAAACACTGCGTTTCGAACCCGCGCACTCGCGGTACCAACTTACACCACTGGGCCATTTCATCACTCATCGATAACATTTAATCTTACAAAATGTTATACGTTTTTGTTTTCCCTAATAACACACGTGGGACCCGTAAACTTGTTGAGGTGGATAGGCTTAGGAGCCTTGAAAGTGTATCATTATAATATAGATTTTGTAATGGTCATAGTCTATAACTAGATTTTAAAATCCAATAGCCAAAACGAAAACACTGAAATCTTACTTTTGTAAGACCCTCTTCCATATATATCTCTCTGACGAAAGAAAGTTATAAATGAAGGTTTAAAATTTGACCCAAAAAAAATGAAGGTTAAAAAAAAAAGAAGAAGTTATAACTGAAGTGGATATGATCATCAGTCACAAATGTGTTGGCCTTTCGGTAAAATAAAGTAGTAGGTAAAAAGTATCAAGGACCACTGAGTTATATACGTTATATATTGGTTTGATGACTTTGTTTGGCTTTATCCAAAAACAGAGTGATGAAAAAAGGAAAATGCGTCTTTGCATATTTTGACAAGTAAGCAAAGTATTCAAATTGTTGAAGAATGATTTTACGATTGCTAATCAAATCGCAGCGTGTGGATAACACATTAATCATAATCATTTAAGCGGAGACATACAAAGTCGTCTCGGCAGCTTGCAAAGCACGTTTTCTCGTCTACCCTCCCCATGCATTTTCTCCCGACAGAAGTGACTTTTCTCATAAGTTATCTGTTCAGACTTCAGAGCATGGTACAGTCCGTTGGCTAGATTTCTACTACTAGGTTTATCCGACTCAACTACACAAAATCTAGTTCTTCGACCTGAAGTAAGTACTTTTCTATGTGAACCTCTTCCATGTTTCAATATGCCAATTTGAAATATGAAGGGCTTTGAGAATGGTGCCAAAACCCGTCTCCGTAAATCCCCCACTTCGTCGAATGAGAGTTTTTCGAGATCGATGAATTCATAAAAGACTAGCTAAGTATGAATTGTGATCGGCCAATTTTTATATGTAACTCACCGTGATGTTGGAGTAGATGAGCTTATGTCAAGGGAATCTAACTAGTTAAGGTCATTTCAACTCGGCTTTCGTTGCGAGAACCACTCAAGGTGAGTACGACTCAGCGGGTTGCTCTATCATACTCATGTATATCATCATAGAATGAGTTGTTATGGTTAGGCTGCCAAGAAGATGTGTTGTGGTGTTACAGCTACTTCGAGTAGCCAATGATGACGTGGAGGGGAAGTTACGGAAGTTAGAGCTTGTTAGAAGAAGAAGACGCTTGTCAACAGTTGGTTGGAGAAGTTAGAGTTTGTTACTAAATAGAAACATAGTATAAAAGCAGAGTGTAGCTTTCGTTTTCATTCATTCATAAATTGTAAAACTTTTCTTAATCTCAATAAAATTCTTTTGGTTCTTGAGTTTACTGCGTTTGAAGATCCTTCTCAAATTCGAGATCTTCCACAGGTAAACTTCGATTCCACGTTTTCTGAACGTTGAATCGATTATAAAGCTAATACTTGATTAGCTTTATCAGTGGTATCAGAGCTCTCTTTCCTCGGAATCAATGGCGGAAACAAGATCGAAAGGCGCAGCAAGAGAGATAAGCGGTGTGATTGCGAGTCGTTTTGATGCGATTGAGAAAGAGATGATGTTGCAGAGAGAAAGGGATGAGCGCAGAGACGAAGATATGCGCCAAGTTCTAGCAACACTGGCGAAGATGGCGAGTAATCAACCGATCAACGCTTCGACGAGTGGAACCGCCGGTCAAGACGACGGCGATTATCACAACAACCACCATCGTTTTACACCGAATCTTCAACAGTCTTAATATGGGAGTATATCGAGATTAACGAAGGTTGAATTTCCAAGATTTGATGGGGGAAAATTCAAAGCGTGGTTGAGTAAGGCGGAGCAGTTTTTCTTGATTGATAATACGCCGGAAGAGAAGAAAGTAGGTATAGCTTCAATGCATTTTGATGATGATGCGGCAACGTGGCATATGGCTTTGTTGCAAGAAGATGAAGATGCTCTTATTTTGAGTAGTTGGGGAGCATACAAAGCTCGACTCAAATAACATTTTGAGGAGATCTTGGATGATCCAATGGCGGAGTTGAAGGAGACGGAAGGAATCGTGGAGTATCACAAGAAGTTTGAACTCACAAGAAGTATATTGAAGATGTCTGAGGAATACTTATTGAGTGCTTATCTCGCAGGTCTTAGATTGGATACTCAGATGCATTTAAGAATGTATAATCCTCAGTCTACGAGACAGTGTTTGGTGTTGGGAAGGCTTTATGAGAAAGCGCATCCAAAGAGGGAAGTGAATAGTACTTGGCCTAATAAGCCTCAAGCTACTAACTTTAAACAGAAAGGAGTACTTGCTAGTAAGAAGGAAGAAATGTAGAAGTCAAAAGAAGGTAATGGTAAGTTGAGACCATTTCTTACACAAGCTGAGATGAGTGAGAGACGTGCTAAGGGGCTATGCTATTACTGTGACGAAAAGTTTACCCCTGAGCATTTCCAAAAACATAAGAAGACACAATTGTATTCCATGGAGTGTGAGGATGATGAGGTTGTTGAGGATATGGAGATGGTAACGTATGATGCGGAGGAAGCAGAGAAGAGAGGTAAGGAAGTGGCACATATATCAATCAATGCCATTGCTGGTATCAGTGATTACACTACAATGAAAGTGAAAGGTACTCATGGGAAGAGAAAGGTTATATGTGTTGATTGATTCGGGTTCAACGCATAACTTCATTGATACTAAGGTTGCTGAAGTGATGGGATGCAGAGTACAAGAAGCTGGTAGAGCTAAGGTAGCAGTTGCAGATGGTACAAAGATAAGTGTGACTGGTCGTATAGCCAAGCTACCTTGGTACTTTCATGGTACTAAATTTGTAGCTGACTTTATGGTCATACCGTTGGGAGGTCATGACATTGTGTTGGGCGTGCAGTGGTTACCTTGGGACCTATTACTTGGGACTTTTTGAAGTTGGAAATGACATTCAAGTGGGGAAATCAGAAGGTGTTCTTACGTGGTATTTCTCCGGGGTCAGTGAGAGAGATCAAGTCAAAAAGGGTTAACTCTACTAAGGACACAGATATGCAGCTTCACATGATATATGCGTATGAAGAGAGTGAAGAACAATCTATGAGGTTGAATGTTTTGCAGTCAGAAGGAAAGGAGAGTGAGAACGTTGCAGAGATAACAGAGTTGATTGATGAGTTTCAGGATATATTTGAGGAACCAAAGGCGTTACCCCCTTTCCATGATAACCACAACCACAAGATTTTACTCAAGGAGGGGTCTAACCCGGTGAATCAGAGACCGTATAGGTATGCAGTGCAGCAAAAGAATGAGATTGATAAGATGATTCAGGAGCTTTTGAAAGCAGGAACAGTTCAACCAAGCTCCAGCCCGTATGCCTCTCCTGTGGTATTGGTTAAGAAGAAAGATAACACTTGGAGATTGTGTGTGGATTACAGAAAACTGAATGAGATGACAGTGAAAGATAGGTTTCCAATACCGTTGATAGAGGACTTGATGGATGAGTTAGTTAGGAGGGTCTCAGGTTTATTCAAAGATAGCTTGAGAGCAGGCTATCACCAAGTCAGAATGGATGAGAAGGAGATACACAAAACGGCTTTCAGGACTCACAGTGGTCATTACGAGTACTTAGTAATGCCCTTTGGCCTTACTAATGCCCCTGCCACTTTTCAAGGTCTTATGAATCATGTGTTCTCTGAGTTCCTAAGACGGTTTGTGTTGATCTTCTTTGATGATATATTGATATACAGTTCATCAGTGGAGGAACACTTGGTTCACGTGAAGTTGGTGTTTCAAGTAATGAGGAAGAATCAGTTGTTTGCAAAGCGTAGTAAGTGTGAGTTTGCTACTGATAAAGTGGAATATTTGGGACATTTCATTCAAGCAAGTGGAGTTTCAACGGATCCTGCAAAGCTAAGAGCAGTAAAAGAGTGGCCTATACCTAAGAATCTGAAGGCTTTGAGAGGTTTCTTAGGTTTAGCAGGTTACTACAGGCGTTTTGTACAGAATTTTGGAATAATAGCTAGACCGTTGACTGCGTTAACCAAGAAGGATGCCTTTCTTTGGAATGATGAAGCTCATACATCATTCACAACTCTTAAGGAAACGCTCTGTAATGCTCCAGCTCTGGCCTTGCCTTGTTTTGATAAGCAGTTTGTGGTGGAAACAGATGCGTGTGGTGTGGGAATAGGTTCAGTGTTAATGCAAGAAGGCCATCCTTTGGCATATATAAGCAGAAATCTGAAAGGGAGGCAGTTACATCTATCAATTTACGAGAAAGAGTTGTTGGCTGTGGTGTATGCGGTTCAGAAGTGGCGTCATTATCTACTCACAAACCATTTCATAATCAGAACGGATCAGCGAAGTCTTAAGTATCTCTTGGAGCAGAGACTGAACACTCCAGTGCAACAACAATGGTTACCAAAATTATTGGAGTTTGACTATGAGATTCAGTACAAACAAGGTAAAGATAATGTGGCAGCAGATGCATTATCACGTGTGAAAGGCTCAGAGATACTTCATATGGCAATGACAGTGTTGCAATGTGATTTTTTGAAGCAGATACAAGAGGAGTATGAGAAGGATACAGTGTTGTGGGAGTTGATTAAGAGTTTACAGAAGGATCCGAAGTCTAAAAACACTACTCTTGGGCTCAAGAAGTATTGAGAAGGAAGAATAAGATTGTGGTTCCTAATAATGTCAATCTCAGGAGTTCTATTCTGGAATAGTTACATGGATCAAGTCAGGGAGGTCACTCTGGACGTGATGTGACAATACAGGGGATTAAGAGTTTGTTTTACTGTAAAGGATTAGCTAAAGATGTCCAGGCTTATCTCAAGAGTTGTGTGATATGTCAGCGTTGCAAATATGACACTGCAGCAAATCCAGGGTTATTACAACCTTTACCAATACCGGAGGCAGTCTGGATAGACATTTCTATGGATTTTCTTGAGGGTTTACCGGTTTCTTGTGGCAAGTCTGTCATACTAGTGGTGGTGGATCGTTTGAGTAAGGCTGCACATTTCTTGGCGTAAGGACATCCTTACACTGCAGCTTCGGTAGCTCAAGTGTTTCTGGATAATGTGTATAAGTTGCATGGATTTCCTTGTTCCATTGTGAGTGACAGAGACACTGTTTTCCTAAGTGATTTCTGGCAGGAGTTATTCAAGCTTCAAGGGTGCTCATTGAACATGTCCACAGCGTATCACCCTCAGAGTGATGGTCAAACAGAAGTGGTGAATCGATGCTTGGAGACATATTTGAGGTGTATGACCAGCGACCGTCCTCACTTGTGGAGTAAGTGGCTTCCTCTAACTGAATACTGGTATAACACTAATTACCATACTGCAATCAACTCTACACCTTATGAGATTGTGTATGGTCAACCACCACCAGTGCATTTGCCGAATCTTGCTGGTGAGTCTAAAGTTCAGGTGGTGGCTAAGTGTTTGGATGAGAGGGAGAAGATGTTGCAGATACTGAAGTTTCATTTGCTTCGGGCTCAGTATAGAATGAAACAGTTTGCAGATAAACATCGGAATGAAAGAAGTTTTGAGATTGGTGATTGGGTGTTCCTGAAGTTGCAACCTTATAGGCAACAATCTATGGTGTCACGGTCGTCTCAGACGTTTGCGCCAAAATACTATGGACCCTATAAAGTGTTGGATAAGTATGGAGAAGTGGCATACAAGCTTGAATTGCCGCTAACATCTCCTCAGATACATCATGTATTCCATGTGTCTCAGCTTAAGAAGTTGGTGGGGAATGTTACAACTTCTACTCAGTTACCTGCAGTTGTTTATGAGTCGTTGGTAAAAGCTCATGAGTACATCTTGGAAAGGAAGATGGTTCAGCGGAAGGGTCAAGCTGCAACTATGATACTTGTTAAATGGGCAAATAAGTTGGAAGAGGAAGCCACATGGGAGTTCTTATTTGACTTTAAACGCAAGTATCCGGACTTTCGGACATAACTTTGTGGTCAAGGTTCTTTAGAGAAGGAGGTTGTGTTACAGCTATTTCGAGTAGCCAATGATGACGTGGAGGGAAAGTTACGGAAGTTAGAGTTTGTTAGAAGAAGAAGACGCGTGTCAACAGTTGGTTGGAGAAGTTAGAGTTTGTTACTAAATAGAAACAGAGTATAAAAGCAGAGTGTTGCTTTCGTTTTCATTCATTCAGAAATTGTAAAACTTTTCTTAATCTCAATAAAATTCTTTTGGTTCTTGAGTTTACTGCGTTTGAAGATCCTTCTCAAATTCGAGATCTTCCACAGGTAAACTTCGATTCCACGTTTTCTGAACGTTGAATCGATTATAAAGCGAACTAGATTTTGATCCGCGCTTGAAAAGCGCGGAAATTTTTTATGATTAAAAATTTATGTAATCGAGTTTTGTCTTAATTTAAAAAATATATTGGTATAAAATTAATTTACCATAATTTTTGGTGACAGTTGTTTTTCATTAGTTTTTAGTTTCAGTTTTTATTTTTAGATTTTGTTTTAAATTTTGGTTTTTTGTTTTTTGTTTTTTGTTTTTAAGTTTCTATTTTTGATTTTCAGCTTTTGGTTTGGGTTTTTAATTTTTAGACCCGCTGAGTTAGTTTGAACTGGTATTACCAACAAACAAATATCAATTAATCGAACATGTAATTTAAAACTGAAAAGATGACAAAATAATTTTCTAAATTTTTTGAAATAGTTTATTTTGTAAATAAAAAAAGCAAAAAAATATAACCTACGTTTTCAGCTTTTGGTTTTGGATTTTAGTTTTTAGATTTGGTTTTTGGTTTTCCTTTACATTTTTTTTAAATCTGTAAATTATTTAAGAAAAATTAAACAATAAATTATTTAAAAGTTACCATTAAAATTTATCAAGATAGAGTGATTGTTTTTTAAAATAAAAAATATTTACATGTTTTAAAGTTTATGATTTAAATAAATGATAAATAATAGATAATTTTGTTTTGTTGAAAATATTAAATATTTTGGGCTAAAAAATATTACCATGTTTTAAAGTACATGATTAAATAAGTGATTAATAATAGATAATTTTTGTTTTGTTGAAAATATTAAATACTTTTGGACCTGAAAATAGTAATTGATTTTTGATCCATTAAGGTGGAAAGTTTATTTAATGTTTTTTGGAGTTTTTCTTTAATACTAATCCAAAAAACCAAACAATTAAAATGTCATAAAAACAAAAGTAAGCCCAAAACTCCATTCCATAAATAACCGCTGGTTTAATTTAAGTAATGCGGTTCAATCAACTATATAACTTGTATTATTTGTAACACTCTAGAAATGGTCCAAATTTAAATGACAACTTATATCAGTAGATAAAAAGAATGACTCTATTTTAATAGAATATAGATACTTGATTAGCTTTATCATATGGACGTGTTGTTGTGCACATGCTTCCATCCCTTACACATCCCTTACACATCGTTATAGACGAGCCGTCCAGATGAGCAGACATTACTACATAATGATAAATGAAAGATACACGAAGAAATTATGGAAGTCACAAAGAAATTGAAGGAAACTTATCAGGATGAGGACATGTACTAGAAACAAAAAAAAATAAGAATTTATGGTATACAAGAGGAGATAGGAATACAAGATTTTATTAGTGTCTAACAAAACAAAGAAGAATTCAAAATTAAATGATTGGTTAACATAATGAGGATGGTAACTAGGTCAGCTCGGAATCAGAAGTGGAAGGAGATGCAATTAGTTATTTCAAAGACTTTTTCCAAGTAACTTCCCGTCTTGACTTGAAGACTTTTTAAGAGAAGTTCCGGACATAGTTACAAAAAATCAATATATTAGGCTGACCACAATGGCATCTGAGGAGAAGGTTAAATCAACATGATTTATGATGCATCCAAAGAGGCTCCCACGCTGGCAAATAGGAAAGTTATATTTTTTCAACAACATCCTCTATATAACACAATGGCATCTGAGGAGAAGGTTAAATCAACATGATTTATGATTCATCCAAAGAGGCTCCCAAGCTGGCAAATAGGAAAGTTATATTTTTTCAACATCCCCTATATATTAATTAAGAAATATTTGAAAAAATGTAAACTTAAGTTTGTATTAATTAAAAAATAACAAAATCCTACGTGGCATCTATCTATGTCTTTTCTTTCAAAATAGAATAATTCTAGAGCTTCTAATATAAAGTATAGTCTAAAAATTATACTTTCTAGCAATATAATATTTCACAAACTATATTTGGTCGCATATATTAAATATTTATTGTTTCGCAAGTTTTCCTTAAATAAAACCTACGGAATTACCTAATGTGATTAAAATATATATGACAATTAATGATTTTAGACAATAAAGATTTGATAACAATTTGTATACATTTTATCATTTTGTTTGTTTTTTATTATTAAAATAAATTACACAATTACATTAATCATATAATAAAAATCTAGATTTTGTTTTGTGTATGTTGTATTTTGAATTTTTCAAAACGAGTATAAATTACTAAAACTGTTAAAAGTCTCACATAAGCTTTTATGATCAAGGTTTAATTTTTTTCTATATTAAGATACAATTATTATACCGCCATATGAAGAAATAATTTTATTTTAATAGGTTTTACGTTAATATATATGCATATATATATATATATATATATATATTTCATATCTTTTAAATTACATTGTATGAAAATACATACTTACATTTTGATATTTTCATTGAACATATATTGAAAAGTTAATATTTTAATTTGAAATCTGTCATTGTTTTTTTTTAAATGATTATAAATTATTGAAACTACTAAACATCTCACAATAAAAAGAATTCGTTGGTGTAAAGTTTTGTTACACAAATATGCAAATAATCATAAAATCACATGAATAGAAACTTCTTTTAATAAATATTCCTATTAAAAGTGTGCTATATATCTATGTTAATATCATTTTAATTTAATTATATATATCATATTAGGAAAAATCCGCGCTTCACGCAGGATATGCTTAATTTCATATTAGGCAGTGCATTATTATTCACCGTAAAATTCATATGTATTTCCAACATGTTGAAAGTACCAGTATATTTTACTGAAGTGCTACGGGCGCTGGTACATGTTAACAATTTGATCAATCAATTTTACGTTAATTTTGGAATTTACAAAAATGTAATGAATTTATAAAAATAATTATGCATATATATATATATATATATATATATATAATCCAATGTAGCATTTTCTATTAATTTATGAAATACACTATTAGTTGACAGGAGATTATAACATATTTTCCAATATCTTAATTAATAATATTGAAACTATAATATTTTATTAATATATAAAATATTTATTTATAATTTTTTTTAGATTTTCTTTGTTAAGATATCTGCTTTTATAAATTAAAAAATATTTAATTTTAGTGTATTTACATTAATTATTTTTTGTGAAATTTGATATTAATATAGGTTTTAGTATATTATTGATGGATATAAAATTTGTCTCATAGAATTTAAATGTGGTTTTACATATAACTTTATAAATTTCATAAAAATATATTAAGTTCTAGGAAAATAAAGATTTTTTTTTTTGTAATATTAAACAAACAACATGATAGTTGGTTTGTACTTATATAAAGAGACTATATATTTACATAGTATTTTCTATAAAGTTATTATCTTATCGGGTTGAACCATATTTTGAATCTATTTAAGTTGGGATGTATTAATTTATTGTGTTTATTAATTTATCGAGTATTAATTTATAAATTTACTTATGCTATTAGATTATTTTATCATATTAATGTAATTTTATAATATTTAAATAGCTTCGGAAAATACTAAACAAATCTACTATGATTAAAAGGGCTTAATAAACCCCTCTGAGCACATCCACGTAGGCAGTTTTAATCCACCAATCAGAGAATCTTAAGTTGCCATGTCACCTATGCTTGATAAAAAAAAAAAACAAAATCACGGTTTGGAAGTTGTCTCGGCTTGCTTGGCCTTTGGTTTTCTTCAAGGCGAAACAGAGAGGACAGAGTGTTGAGGATTGAGTTCCAATTGATGATCAACGGTTTCGCAGAGCAGAGGAAGCACGCTTGACACAAAGGCTTCTTCCGTTGACGACGAACCCAACCCGATTTGTCGCTGTCAGATTCAGAATCATCCATCATCGCTTTCTCTGCGATGAGTTCCAATACGGCATCGTCAAGCACGGGGACGGGAGATTCTTCCGCTGCCAGAAAGAATTCGAAGCGGCCTCAGTGTATGTATTATTCCTTTGGGTTTTGATTCTTTCTTTCTTTCACATGTTGTTTAAAATTGTTTCTAGATCAATTCGATCGCTGTTTAATTTTAATTTATTTTGTGAAAACTATCCAAGGGAAATATAACTATTTGAATCGACTC
>CAKOAT010430709.1:313257-348826 GCA_932364175.1 Eruca vesicaria subsp. sativa | reverse complement strand
TTTTTTTTTTTTTTTTTTTTTTTTTTTTTCTGTAGGTCATTTCGACATTTTTGATAGTCAGTGTCATCTGTATCCCCCTTGGAGCATTCTCTCTTCTCGCTTCCCAGGATGTACGTGTCCCTTTCCTACTCATCAATCAAATTGTCTCTTTCCCTTTCCCACCTGTTTCTGTTTCGTTTCTCATGAGTAGGTTGTGGAGATCGTTGATCGCTATGATAATGACCGCATTCCTGCACCTGCTAGGACTAACAAAGTTGCGTTTATTCAAGGAGCTGCACCTAAAGCTTGTAACCGAACTCTAACAGTCAGTCCCTTACACTTTTTTTACCAAAACATGAGCTTTTCTTTTTATATATAGTTCAATGGTAGGTAAGGATTGAAAGTAAAATGAAATTTTAAATATAAAACCAAAGATAAAGTCTCATGTTGATATTAAATAAGTGCGTAGAAGATGAACCAGAAATAGAAGCCATCATGATTGATGGAGAAGATGAAAATGGGTGAAATAATTGCTCACATCTTCGACATTATACAGGTCTATTTTTAGCTGAGTTGTTTAATATTTCAAATTGTGTAATGGATTTGTGTGGTTTAGACACTTTTATGTGAGATTTAACATGTAAGCACATGTTTACATGTTAGTTTTTGAATCTCATATTCAGGGTTGTGTTCATCTCTTCCTCAGTTTGGCTAGAACAGCATTTCGATTTATGCAACTGCATATCTGACTCGATCCAAGAAAATCCAAAGCCATTATCACTCGCTGTTAAGATTCCTCTCGATTTATAAGCAAGCGTATATGCAATCTCATGATCCAGGTTCCTCCTTGACTTCTTTTTTCCATCACCTCCACCTTTACAACACACATAAATAGTGTAGTACTTAAATTTTTCTGTGTCCTATCTGCCAAGTTTGAACTCATGTTTCAAAATACACACTTTTCTATTTTTTCTTAAACAGAGACTTTGGGAGAGGCTGGCGTTACCTTCTATGCCCAATGACGTTGGTAATGTTGTGAGTGAGAGAGCTAACTGGGTCCAATTTGTGAAGTGTAGGAGGATGAAGAGAAGGGTTTCTTCAAGGTGTGAATGGGTTTTTCAAAAATTCTTGCTTTCTCTATTGTATTCACGGCAGAAGTTTTCTTTTCTGCTTCTGACACAACTGTCGGCGTTATGCCAAGTAGATCAAAGCTAGGATAATTAATTGTCATTCTTACCTCATGTATACTTCATAATAGCTATCTTACATCTTGGTCAATAGTTTGACTTATAACATCTTTCACATAGGGGTTTTATTGATTTCAGGCTTAGTTGTTTGTTTAAACTAGGTCTATATATATTATTGTGTCTTCATAAGCTAAATCTCCAACCTTATGTGATATATTTTTGTTTCTGTTGTTCTTTTCAGTTGGTGTATAAGATGGTGGGAGCTTGAGGTTGGAATGAAAAAATGGCTGCATTGACTTTGGTCTTGAGGACCAAGCAGGCACTGTCACATTCTCTTAAGGTTATCAAGATATCAGTAGGAGAGGCATTACAAAGGAGGGCTATGAATCTGAAGTTTGGGACTATAATATACGATGCAACCAAGTGCTACAGCGCCACCATGATCATCAGTCTCAAGGCCTCTATTCAGTCGCTCGAAGGACAGATCGGTTCTGTTACCGAATAGATCTCTAAGTATTCCCAGATTGCTGCCGAGAAAATGCCAACAGCCTCTACAGCCTTGGTGTTCGTCTCACCACCTACATTCAAAGCCCACGGAAAGAAGCTAGGATGTGGTTTCCAATCTCACAGATAACAATCTCTGTCTCTTCTCTAATAACGTTGTTGCTACTTACGTTCTGGTCAATTCCACTGCTCTCAACTCCAATGGCCTAGGAGAGTCTATCTTTCATCTTCTCACTAACGAGATCAACTATGCGGAAATGAAGTTATGGTTCGCCATCAACTTAGACAACGTCAAGAGTCACTTTTGAGATTCAGATATTTGAGGATTTCAAATGGTTTAATACTTCTTATGTTCATGTCTTCGAGCAGCTACAAGAATCTGATACGCATATCTAATATTTTTCTTCACACGACGATAATGGGCGCAGACAAAGCTAATTCAGAAACCCCAAATATCTCTACGTGCTCATGAAGTGTAATATTCTTCAGTACCAGCTTAACGATCTCTGACATATTTTGATATTTGAGCTTCTAGGCATTTCACAAGCCGCGATTATTAAGGTCAAGGGTTGCATGCATCTTTAGAGACGACTATGAGTGATGTTCGTCGTGAGGTATAATCCATTTTTTGTACTACATTTCTATTGGTTTATTGTAGAGACGTTATTCTTAAACAAAGTTTCCACCTGTTTTGATGATTTCAAAGTCTAATAATTAACAAAGAAGCTATAAAACATAAAGAAGGAGAGGTCCAAGCTCTCTCTAGAAAAAGGTAACATTTCATTTCTAATCAGCTTTTAGTAGACAGAAGTGACAACCATTTTAGAATAGTGAAGATATATTTTCCAGTTCCGAAAAGTTGCTATGTGGTTCAAAGCCGACCTTGGTCTGAGTTTGTCTAGCATATGTTGCGCCACGTTTTTTGTTTTATGTATTGTAAAAATTGAACACAAGGGACAGATTTAAGCTCCGTATACACAAGCGGGTGATTGACCTCTTCAGCTCTTTAGATGTAGTGAAGCAGATCACTTCCATCACTATTGAGCCTGGTATTGAGAACAAGTTCAACCCATCTGATTCTTAGTGCATGTGGTTTAGTTTACAAATTGTCTTTGAATTCTTACGAGTTTGTCCCTTTTTTATTACAAGGTCCAGATGTCATCTTCACTTTCTAGATCAATAAGTGGATCGAAAGCCATAGGCAAAATAAGTAAAAAACAGTATGTAATAATATACAGTAGAATTTATAACTAGATGATAGACCAAATAAAATAAAACTATAAGAACCCAAAGATTCACATAATAGAAACAGGTTTGAGTTGAACTTATTCACTGTCTATAACAAATATATGTTAAATTAAAAGAGCTAATTTCATTGATTTTAAGCATGCCATGATCATATAGAAATAATATAATAAACAGAATAATTATTATAAATTTATTGTTAAAATTTGCTGCACTATTACAGATAAATTAATGTTCGCCTCAACACCAAGGCCCAAGCACATGTATGTTTCTAGACTGGCGATACCATTGACATCATACAAGGTTTCATAAGGAGGAATAAACTAAACTCTCATACATAAGTCATCAGACAACTTTATATCAAATGACAAATAAAAATCTCAGTAGTACTCCAAATTTAAACAATAAAATAGTTCATGTACCAATACTCTACTATGACAAATAACAGTTTATATAATGATTCGTTATAGTATCCAAACAAGAAATCACATTTAAAAATCTTATAGTAACCTATCTACTTAATTTTCACTCATTATTACAAATAGACATTTCTTTGTAACACCAGTAAGTGAGGTTTATTGAATCAAGGATTTGAGTAAATCCAAGAAAATTTGAGATTTGAATAAATCCTAAAGAGGTTTGTTACAAGTTTTTTGGGGGTTTTGAAGAAATTTCAAAGGTTTTTAAAAAAATTAAAAATTGATTTAAAATAATATATTTATTTAAATAAAATATTTATTTTTATAATTAATAGAATTTGATATTATTCTGGTTTTATAAAATATATAATAAAATATTAAAATTTATTTTTAAATATTTCTTTTTTTTTATTTCAAACAACTAGATTTTCTTTTAAATGTGAAGTACTTTTTTTTTTGCTTTTCACTATATTATATCATCCAAACTCCACCAAATCCCATTGATAGATTTTTTTGAAAAACATCATATTTTCAAGAAGCTAGAATTTGAAAAAACTTATACAAACAACTAATCCAATAAGCTTGCATTTCATATATAGAATTTATAAATGATAGATACGATAAGAGGGGATTTGAGAAAAAAAAATTCTCTCAAATTTTGGATCCAATAAGACCCTAAGAACTTGCTTATATTTGACATCCACATTGACATCATAAAAAGGTTTTATATGGAGAAACAAACTAAACTCTCATACACAAAATCATCGCTCCCAAATCCAAAAATCGACAAAAACTTTCAAAAACAATCAAAACAAAAACTATAAATTATTTTTGTGTAACCATCATATACTATGAAGATAAATATATTGTATATTTTATAAAAGTCTATTTCGTAATTTTCATTGCAATAGAACTTCATAACAAATTATCCGCGCGTAGCGCGGACAACGATCTAGTAACTGTAAAACAATCAAAGAAATAAAGCATAGGGGCCCATCTTTGAAGTTTTCTAATATTATTTATTTGTAGTTATTTTAATAAATATTATTTAAATGTGACTATCTAATATATATTTTAATGAAATTATATAATTTAAAAATATATTTCCTAGCATTTTAGAAATTAATGTTTATCAAAGATATTCAGATATATTAGTTGTATCCAACTTGTGGATCTATGTTTAAACATATATAATCAAATTTTAAATATATCTATGTGAATATTTATATGTTTTTAGATTATACTATCATATTTTTTTAATTTCTTAATATGTTGAACAGTTTTTCATAATATAAAACAAATAAACTATAAACAACTAAAAGCAATAAAACACAGGAACGAAACTGTGAATTATCTATGTTAGTTATCGTTATTATGATTATTTAATTGTGACCATCTAATATATATTTTAATTAAATTATTAAAGTATAAGATATGTTCTAAAGAATTTTAGAAAATAAAATATGTAGCATAGATATGTAGATATATTAATTTTATTCAACTTGTGGATATTTTTTTTTAACAACATAATCCACGTTATTGGAATGATGATTCTAAATTGTATTTTAAAATCTAGTGTTACTGAATATGATATTTATAACTTTTTTTTAAAAAAAATCTAGTGTTCTTCAATGGATTATTTAAATCTTTTTTTTTAAATATCAATGTCATTCAACTTTAAAGATTTTTTTTTTGTATTTAAAATTGATTTCAAATATTTTGTTGTGGAATTTCATGAATAAATGATTGAAATCAAAATCCAACGCATACTACAAAAAATTCAGAATTCATCAATTAAATCTATTTTTAAATTTTTAATTTTTAACTGATTAAAAACTTTGACAATTGTTTTTAAATCATTGAAAGAACACCCTCTAATGTTTTTATCCTACTTATTTGATTTTGATGAAAACAGTTGTTAAATTCACAACTGATTAAAACTTTATTAAACACTCTATTTTTCGTTTGATTCTTGGCTTTCAATTATCTATAAGAGAATATATATATATATATATATGTGTATATCTATTCGTTTTGACATAACTTTAGAAAATGGTGGATGAAGAGCAACTATTTTGAAGTTGGTAGACGATATAATGATCATGGATTCATGGGCATGAGTTTTCAATAATCATCATGTTGTGACAGATGTGAGAAGATACATATTAACAGATTAGATGAACAGAAAACAAAGACACAGAGATTTAACGTGGTTTGATCCACGGATAAAAGGAGTACTTTATTAGTGGAGGCTAGTTTTTCAGAATACAATTCGTGTTACAGACTAGGGTAAAACCCTAAAGATATATAAGAAAACGTTTAATGAAACTTTCCATATATTCTCGAATTTGACACATATCGACCGATACATTAACTCTTGTATCGACCGATATGTCTCGGGTCAGATCGACCGATATGTCTCGGGTCAGATCGACCGATATGTCTCGGGTCAGATCGACCGATACATGACACCTATATCGATCGATTTGTCAGCTCGCAGATTCAAGGCATATTTCAACAAATCTCCACCTTGACTTGAATCCTCGATAATCAGATGTACCAAGATGCACTTCTTCGTGCTCAGATGTACCAGACTCTCTCTTTGCCTCAGATGTTCCGTCGAACTCAGATGTCAGATGTCCCGTCGGACCAGACGCTCCTCAGAGCCAGATGCCCCTTAGGGCCAGATGCCCATCAAGGCCAGATTAACAGCTTGAGATGTTCAGCAAATCAAGACAATGCTTGAACTTGCTGTGAGGAACCGGCTTAGTGAACATATCTGCAGGATTATCAGCAGTTCCTACCTTCTTCACTTCAATCCTCTTCTCATCTCTCAGAAAATGGTATCTTACATCAATATGCTTGGTTCTCTCATGATGAACCTGATCCTTGGCTAAACAGATAGCACTCAAACTATCACAGAACATAGTAGCCTGATCATGATGAAGACCAAGATCACTGACCAATCCTCTCAACCATATTGCCTCCTTAGCAGCTTCTGTCAATGCCATATACTCTGCCTCAGTTGTAGACAAAGTCACTGTCGACTGCAAAGTCGCCTTCCAGCTCACAACAGAACCACCCAAAGTAAATACGTAACCAGTCATAGATCTCCTGCTGTCCACATCTCCTGCATAATCAGAATCAGAATAACCAGTAACTAGTCTTGGATCCTTGTCTCCATAGACAAGACCAACATCAGATGTACCCTTAAGGTACCGAAAAATCCTCTTCACAGCCATCCAGTGCTCCTTGCGTGGCTGAACCATAAACCTGCTCACCACACTCACTGCATGTGCAAGATCTGGTCTTGTACAGACCATAGCATACATCAAAATTCCTACAGCGCTAGCATATGGAACTCATGACATATAATCGATTTCCCCTTCAGACATTTCATCACTCATGGTAGGATGAAAATTTGTAGCACATGGAGTATCGATAGGCTTAGCATTAAGCATATCAAATCTCGTCAAAACCTTTTCAATGTAGGTCTTCTGTGACAAGAACAACTTCTTCTTCGCCCTATTCCTCAAGATCTCCATTCCTAGAATCTTCCTTGCATCACCCAAATGTTTCATCTCAAACTCAGAACTCAGTAGCTCTTTCAGCTTCTGAATATCACACTTCTTCTTGGCAGCTATCAGCATGTCGTCTACATACAGCACCAAGTAGATATATGATCCATCCTCCACCTTGCTCATGTAGACACAACAATCATAAGGACTCCTGTCGTAGCCCAACTTGACCATATAGCTGTCAAACCTCTTGTACCACTGTCTAGGAGACTGCTTAAGTCCATAAAGTGACTTCCTCAACTTGCAAACATTATCTTCTTTACCAGGAACCATAAAACCCTCAGGTTGAGTCATATAGATCTCCTCCTCAAGTTCTCCATGAAGAAAAGCAGTCTTCACATCAAGTTGCTCTAACTCCAGATCCTGACGTGCCACTATCGCCAATAGCACTCTGATAGAAGTGTGTCTGACTACAGGTGAGAAGATCTCATTGTAGTCCACGCCTTCTCTTTGACTGAAACCTCTAGCAACAACTCAACATTTGTACTTTGGTTCTTCTTCTAGTGATTGACCATCCTTTAACTTGTAAATCCACTTGCAAGTCACAACCTTTCTCCCATGTGGTAGTGTGACCAGATCCCATGTGTGATTCTTTTCATGAGATTCCATCTCATCTCTCATTGCAGCAAACCATTGCTCAGATGCATAACTTGAGATAGCTTCTCTGTAAGTAGACGGCTCGTAAGTGTCCACTTCCTCTGCAACTTGTAGTGCATAACCCACAATATCTTCAAACCGATACTTCGCTGGTGGCCTTACATTAACTCTCCTTGGTCTATCTTTAGCAATACTGCGTTTTTCAGACCCAACAAGTTGACTCTCAGAATTTGACGTTTCGGGCTGCTCGTTTGTCAATGATCGATCGACCTTTTCTTCCGATATCGATCGATCCCGACCATCTGACATCGATCGATACTGAGTCGCTGATGTCGATCGACACTGATGACCCGTCATCGATCGACACGGTTGATCTGTCATCGATCGATACGGTTCATCCTACTACACTTCCTGCAGCTCCACCTGCTTGTCAAAATCCCCCTGCTCTGCTTCTGAAAGAGACTCAGCTGAAACTTTGATCATAGAACTCTCATCAAACACAACATTCCTGCTCATGATCACTCGTTTCTCAGAAGGAGACGAAATTCTGTATCCCTTGACACCATCTCCATAGCCCATAAACACTCCCTTCTTAGCTCTTGGTTCCAGCTTTCCTTCATTAACATGATAGTAAACTGTGCAACCAAAAGCTCTCAGAATAGAGTAATCAGCAGACCTACCTGACCACACCTCATTAGGTATTTGACACTCGATCCCGGCATGTGGTCCCAGATTGATCAAATAACAAGCCGTGTTCACTGCCTCAGCCCAAAACCTCTTCTCTAAACCAGCATTCGAAATCATGCACCTCGCTCTCTCCAGCAATGTCTGGTTCATTCTCTCTGCTACACCATTCTGCTGTGGTGTATGCCTGATTGTATGATGCCTAGCAATCCCTGCATCCTTACAAAACTGATTGAACTCTGATGAACAAAATTCTAGACCATTATCAGTACGAAACCTCTTAATCTTCTTCCTCCACCAGTATCTTCCACTCCTTAAAGCTGTTGAAAGCTTCACTTTTATGTTTCATGAATGTTATCCAAGTCTTCCTTGAATAATCATCAATCATGGACACAAAATACCTGTGACCTTTCAGCGACTCCACCTTGGAAGGACCCCAACAATCTGAATGGATGTAATCCAGTGTGCCTTTTGTCTTGTGAACAACCTTAGGAAACTTCTTCCTATGTAGCTTCCCAAACACACAATGCTCACAGAACTCAAGACTCTTGGTCTTATGACCACAAAGAAGATCTTTCTTCGATAAAATCTGCATCCCACGCTCTCCCATATGTCCAAGCCTCATATGTCACAGCTTGTCCATATCTTCCTTGTGAACCTCTGAAGATGCAAAATTTGCTGAACCTAAAGCTGTAGAGCCGTCCAGCAAATACAGAGTACCATGAATGAAACCTCTCAAGAACACAACTGAACCTCTGTAGACATTCAGAACTCCATCTCCACCTGAATACTTGAAACCTCTGCTATCCAAAAGACTAACTGAGATCAAGTTCTTGGACATAGACGGAACATGTCTAACTCCAGTCAATGTACAGATTCTACCCTCATGTGTCCTGAGCTTAATGGAACCGATTCCTGCGATATCGCAAGCAAAGTCATTCGCCATCTTGATCTTGCCATCAGTCACTTCCTCATACTCTGAGAACCATTCCCTCCTTGGACACATATGATATGACGCTCATGTGTCTAGAACCCACACATCCCTAGAATGTGTTTTTCCATGAGCAAGTAAAGCAATATCTTCATCAGACTTAGCTTCATCCTCGGCTGCCGCAGCGGAACCAGCTTGCTTCTTCTTCTTAGGACAATCTGATTTCCAATGCCCTCTCTCTTTGCAGTAATTGCAAATATCAGTTGGTTTAGGACCCTTTGAAAACGACTTTTTGTCTTTCGACCTTTTGCCTTTTCCAAAGTTCTTTCCACCACCTACAAACAACCCAGAAGCTTGGTCATCTGTACCAGAATTTGATGCCTTGTGACGCAACTCCCTGCTATGAAGTGCTGATCTGACTTCCTCCAAAATCATTGTATCCTTACTCCCTATGAATGACTGAACAAAGTTCTCATATGAGTTAGGAAGTGAAACCAATAAAATCAGTGCCGCATCCTCATCCTCCACCTTAACATCAATATTCCTCAGATCCAACATAATGGAATTTAGACTATCAAGGTGATCCTGAAGTTGTGTACCTTCCTGCATCCTCAGAGCGAAAAGACGTTGTTTCAGAAGTAGCTTCTTAGTCAGAGACTTCGTCATGTATAGACTCTCCAACTTGAACCACAAATCAGCTGCAGTATCAACACCAGAAACCTCGATGATGATCTCATCTGCCAGACACAACAAAATTGTTGAATACGCCTTCTCTTCAATAACCTCCATCTCAGCAGTAACAGATTCAACCTTCTTCCCTGACAACGGTGCCCAAAGACCTTGTTGCTTCAGCAACGCCTTCATCTTGATTTGCCAGAGACTGAAACTGTTCTTTCCAGTAAACTTATCGATCTTCAAGTTTATCCCAGACATCTTCTCACCAGATTCAACCCGAAGCTCTGATACCAGTTTTTTGTGACAGATGTGAGAAGATACAGATTGACAGATTGGATGAACAGAAAAGAAAGACACTGAGATTTAATGTGGTTTGATCCACGGGCAAAAGGAGTACTTTATTATTGGAGGCTAGTTTTTCAGAGTACAACTCGTGTTACAGACTAGGGTAAAACCCTAAAGATATATAAGAAAACGTTTAATGAAACTTTCCATATTTTCTCGGATTTGACACATATCGACCGATACATTAACTCTTGTATCGACCGATATGTCTCGGGTCAGATCGACCGATACATGACACCTGTATCGATTGATTTGCCAGCTTGCAGATTCAAGGCATATTTCAACACATCATGCTCCAAGTCTTTAGAGTCTTGATTCATCCAGTGTGTTATTTTTAGAACTTATAAGTAGTCATATAGGCGCAGCTCTAGCAATCATCTCCATTCTCTACAAGAGCCACCTGTTTCTAGCTCCGCTCGAAACTTTTTGGTTGTGTTGGTTTATAATCTCTGATCGAGCTTTGCAGACTCGGAGATTGGGATGTGGCGGTGCTGAGAGGATAACATTTTGTTCTTGCTGCCTCCTGAACCCTCAGACACAATTCTCACAGTCCCTCAGTGTGACAGTCGTCTGCTGATTGGTCTGGTCACTCCGATCTCTGTTCCGTTGATGTTGTTTCCTCTTTGTCCCATGTTTCTCGGTTTGAATTATTTGAAGTGTTTAGACTCTTGTTGTTACAATTGTTCTTATTTTCTCAGTAGTTACCTGACAGGGGATAATAACAAACATTTTAATTTAAAAATACTTGCAATGAGTCTATAATGATTTTTCACAACTAAGAAAAGAAAATATGGTTACTTAACTATGCTCATCAACATAAAGCACGAAGAGAAACATAGGTTTTGTAGAAGACACAATACACCAACAAACATATAAAAAAAAAGTGATCAGACTTTCAAATCTAACAATGACCAAGAGGATATGTCAGTCAAAAATGAAAGAATGCATAGAATCAAACACTCGCATAGACAAAATAATCATATAATTTGAAACAACTGAACTATGCCACAGTAAAAAAAAGACTGTAGCAGATCAAATGTCGAGATATTTTCTTAAGCCTACACAAAATAATTTTCTCAAGAAAATTAAACAAAGATTGGAAGAGGAGAACAAAAATTTATAGGACAGTGCACTTAGTTCCTCAGAACCTTCCTCAAAAGAAAATACATGGCTATACGGGAGTTTTTTGGGCACTGTCATTGAATGTTATCGTGATGAGCCTGATGTCTGTGAAGATAAAGTTAGATGTCGTTTAATTTTACTGTAGTACACTGGTGATGATGGATAAGTGAAAGACTTTAGACTCACCTGACAACTGAGTATTTGTATTTGCCAATGACATCAGCTGTCTCTAGTTTTGGAACCTAAAGAGCACTGTGGAAATTGCAGTATGTGGAGTGGTAATTTGACAAACTTCATTAGATTGTAAGGGGAATGGTGATTGACTTGTTGCTTCTTAAATCTACCGAGCTCCTAAGTCGCTGATGCACATAAATAAATCTGGGGAGTAATGACTGTTAAGCAGAAAAAATCATGAGAAGCTTGACAAAATATTAGAGAAGCAACATAATAAATCAGATTCTACGATCGAGGGGACATGAAAGAGGTCGACCTATTCATCAAGCGTGATCATGTCGACTCCCATTAGGTCTCCTTTCTTGACTTGGTATGCTTCCCAGAAATGCAAGAGATGCGTCACCGTGGGATGAGGACTACAGCCATACTTTAAATCGGAATGACGATGTGGGATGACAGTGTCGCGTTTGTGAAGAAGGAATATGATTGAATTTCGAAAGTTGTGCGCGTTGGAGAGGTTTTCATCCTTATTTATAGTCTTATGAATTAGGGCTCTGCGATGGAGGTTCAGAAAGCGTTCATTAAAGTAAACATAGTCGATAAGCTGGACGGATGTAGTTAATGGAGAAACGTTATGAATAGGCTTCAGTGAGGAACTAAAACGTTACATGGTTTCTGAGATCAGCGGTGGGATGGAGCACGAAGTAGACGACGATGACACTCTAGGGAGAAAGTCTTATTGGATCTAAAGAGTTTAGTACATTGGCTAAGATTGAGTTTGATGGTCCAATATTATCTGAAGTTCGCAAAGTCTTAACTCTTAACACGTGTCACTTCCTCCTACTTCTAATTGATGACATGGCACCTGCAGAAGGGAGGAAAGTGTACTTTATATAATAAGATACGATATATACGATATATAAGATTGATTATTTTGATTTATTTACCCTAATTGCGATAACAAGAGTGATAGTTAGATTTATATGCATACGCCAATTTATTACATAATAGTAACTGGTTTCTTATTATTTAATATATATACTTATTATTTCATAATACTCAGAAAAATATAAAAAAATAATAAATATAAAATACTTATTGTCCTAAAGTGGAGATCTTAACCTAAGTATGTATCTCTTTAATTATTTTAAATATTAAGCATTTTCTAAATCTCAGGCCAAAACAAACAAATGAAATGAGAATAAACTTCAAAATCAATATTTATATCGAATAATAACCAAAATAAAAAACACAAAAAGAGAAAAGTATTGAAGATAGGTAGGATTGACACGAGAACGTAAATTTCTCATAACCATAATATATTTTCAAATTGTTAAATCATGATATAAAACTGAGTTAATTTTTAATTTGTTAATTTTTTATTTTTTTATTTTTTTTAAATCATTATGGTTATCTTCAATCATGACCATAATTAATTTTTAATTTTTATTTGAAAACTTAAAATATTGTTTTTAAAAATAAATTTAGTTTTTAATAATTTAAAATTTAAATTATTTTTTATAAAATTGTTTCTTTCTTTAAAAATAATTTTTTAAAAATATAATTTTCTGCTATTAGTAGACAAATAAATAAATTATATTAAATTAGTTTTGAAACTTTATATATTCTAAATGCAAATATTTTACCAACTGTTTCTTAAGAAATCATTAGGGAATTTGCTAATACTCTATCAGTCAAGCCATGTGACACTCCGTCTATTATCCATCACTCGAACACTGAAAAGTGAAAAGATATATGAAATCGGGCCCATTAAATTCTAAGTTTTGATCTATAATTTTAATTACAATTGTTTCTGATCCTGCGTATAGATAATTATATAAAAATTCCAAAATTCTAAAATTTCAAATACAGATAAAAAAATCATATGTAAATTTTAAATTCATCAATACTAAAATTTTATATTATAATTACATACATTCATCCTGCACATTGTGCATATTTTATCCTAGTGGTCAATTATTTAAGCAGATGTAAAGATATGGTCAATAATTTCCTATATTCGGGCTAAGTTTGATGATTAAATACAGCAAAAAAATAATTCTGTTTCCTAAAATGGTTAGGACAAGTTTTTTTTTTTTTTTTGATCAAAAGCTAGGACAAGTCATACCACAGGATTAACAATAAGTTTTTTTTTTTTTAATGTGGGGTATAATATAACTTCGATGGTATCAGGCCAAAGGCTAAAGGTTGTGTGATGATCTGTTAACCTTAGCCCAGTAAAACTCATCTAACTTCCAAAAAACCCTAGTTTCTCTATTAAATTTTAGCAGCCATTGCTGAAAGGGCGAAGCCTTGCCAGAATGACACCAAAACAACCACCAATAACCACCATAAAGGAGTAGTTACCACATCCATATACGAGCGGTTTGAATTTCCAATTTGGTGACTAGGTTAGATTTTTGTAGATTTTTGATTTGTTAACCATAATACTATTATATTACTCAAACTTGAATTAATGTAAAAATATCAAATTGGAATAATTGTTTCAATTTAGTTAAAATGTCAGTAGAAGAGTTTTCAGCCCGGCATACATATGAAGAAGTAAAGTAAGTGAAACATTCTTTTAACCGAGTCAATTCCTTAAGCATTGTCGACAAATTATATCAACTACCTGAGTCTATGGACGGATGGGGCATGTGCCCCTATCTAATTTTTTATTTTTTTAATATTTACTCTAAATTATATAGAGTATTCCTGTCAAAACTTAAAATACAATGAGAAAACATTTTTGTGCCCTCATCTAAATTCAATTCTAGATCCACCACCACTTGAGTCTTTAATCATTGTTCTCATCTCCTGAGAATCTGTTATAGATCTTGGATTGTTAAGTGTTCAAGTATACAATGTATTACCCATATCAGTGTGTAACTAGGGGCAGATCCAGTAAATTATAAAACATGGCACACATAATGAAAGAAAGGTTTAATGTAAGGATATATAAATATTTTACGTGGACCATATAATGTAATAACCATATAAAATAAGGGTATTTACCTAAAGTTTGAATAAAATTTTTTTTTGAAAAAAATATAGAGTGTGGCACGTGCCACACCCTCACCTTACCTTCACTTTACCTGGATCCGCCCATGTGTGTAACAACCATAGGCGACAGCTTTGATTAAGAGAACCTAAAAGGATGATCCCGTTCTAGTCGATCCATACCCAACTATATCCACTATTAAGCGAGTCTTGATGCCAAGACCCATCAACAAGACAATTATCTCAGAAGCATGACTGCATGAGGCTTGTGTGGATTGTGGAGTAGTTTATTAATTAAGCATGCGAACGTCCTAAAGATTAGTTCAAAGATTCCGTCCAAACTAGTTAATTAATCGGGAGGAAGATCCGAGAATCAATTTATTCCAAGAGAAGTGATACTATTCGAGTTTGATTTTTTTTTCGTAAGTTTTAGAATCCAATATATGATAATTCCAATCGTGGAGTTATAAAAAAAAGAATTTTTTTTGCTATCCATTTTTTTTTTGAAACCAATTTCTATTTATTACATACACAAAGCATATATAGTGAAAAGTACTGACCAATTCTATTGGTTAATTAGTAACGAAAATAATTATCTAAGATAAGCTAATTGAAATGAACAGATCCAACGACAAGCATGTTTTAACCAACGATGTACTTTAGCGACCCACGCGATTTAACAAATTCACAAAGTAATTTACATTTTCTTTTCTTTTTGGACAAAGGATTAAATTACATTTTTTCCTATTAGAATGTACAAAGTACATACCTCATTTTATGGTAGAATATTACGTAAAGGAATTTTATGTAAGGTAGAAATAGTATGAATATTGTGTACGGATAAATTATTGATTTTGGTTATTGCAGTTTTTTGGATGAAGAAAATCTCTAAATAAGGGAATTATATTATTGCATGTTTATATCACCCTTCATTATTCTAGATATTTCCACCAAAAGTACATTAATCGTATTGGCCAAAAAGGTACATTCCTAAACATGATATAATAAATATCCATTAATTTTCAGTCCTTAAATCACGTTTCTTTGAAAGCTCAACTATTTTATAGTTATCAGGGGTGGACACGGATCAGATATCCGGATTTTTTTAAGGTATTTGTGATTTGCTTTGAATGTTATGGATATCTAATTTTGGTATTTGCTTTGATTCAAAAAATACGGATATCCGTGGATATCCGGAAAATAAATAGATATTTGCGGATATTTATGAATATTTACGGATATCACATCCATTTTGATTAATATAAATAGTCTTAAAATTTTGACACAAATTTACTTTGCAAAAATATTTTTTGCATGATATATAAGATTACAATTAAAAAACTAGTGACTTTACATATTTTGCAATTTTTAAGTTTAAGTTACAATTATAATAACACAAAATTTAAGAAAAAATAATAATTGTCATAAATTTCTTTTCTCTTTTTATGTAATACTTTTATATAAGTAATAATGTGAATAGAATTCTTCAAAAGCATGTGCTAAAATAATAATTATATAATTTTTTATATTAAAATTTTAAATATAATCAAGATATACATATATTTATATATTTCTGGATCAGATCGGATATCCGCTTCCCAAATTTTAATATTTGTGATTTTCTTTGGTTTTAATGAATATTGATTTTTAGTATTTGCTTCGATTCGAAAGTTTACGGATATCCATAATTTTTGGATCGAGTCGAAACGAATAACAAATCAAATCAATTTAACAGATAAAATTCCCAGCCCTAGTTATCAGTGGGTTCTCTCTAAGAAAAAACCTTTATAAATTTAATATTTTTAGAGGGTCCTAAATTTTGACCAATAAAATCATGGCAATCCATCATACGTAGCATTGTTATAGTTTCTATATATTACATCTTTTAGAAAATATTGGGAGGACTATTGGTGCTGTTTTCTATAAACTAATAGACACTATATGCTAATATTTTACAGTAAAAATGCCTACATCTAGCTATCTAAAATGAAGAATATCAACTTGATTTAAAGAACTTATATACATTCTAGTTAATTATATGGATTTTGCCTCCATTCAGTTTTGTTCTTGGTATAACAATAAAATTTTATTGTTAACATTTTAAACCCAAATTTTCAAAGGAAGAAAAAGTCATGAGATTCTGGTTCGTTAATTTGACACCAAAGAAAAGAAAATAAACAAAAAGGAAGAGATATGAGCTGTTGCCTTGGAAGCGTATAATCTTGCGAGAAGTCATTAACAGAGCTACAATGTGAACGTGCTTTCTATAACGTCATGCCTCTTGTTACATCAAACCGCGTTATTGAGTATTAGAATTCTAATGATCTAATCTATTTTTCGCAAGTTCTTATTCTATAATTTAAAAAACTATATAGTTGGTGAATGATACTTGGTCAAACATTAACTTCAAAAGAAGTGTACCACTTGCCTTTCTCGTCGTTGATGTATTCTAATTTGTTGTGTTTTCGGTCTATATATTATATATACTCTTTGTTAAAAAAAAAAGATTATATATACTCACGCGATATATATTCAGTTATCCGAAAAGAAGAAAACCACTTATAAAATGACACACCCCATGCTAGTTAGGAGAAATCTAAAGCGAATGCGACGTTACATTTACCGAAAGTGACTTCCATTTTGTCTTTGTGAATATCAAAATATTGGTATGGTATGACGTCCATTACCAAAATAAAAGTCTCCTTATCCGACTAACCCTCGTAAGGCAAAGATAACTAAGACAAGTTTTTTTTTCCCATTACATATAGCACTTCTATTTGGTTTATCTATATATGGCCAGTAACAGTTTTAGATTTCATATAATGAATCACGCCTTTTTCTCATATTATGTTTTGGAATATCAACCTAACAGTTGAGCATTGGTGGTCGAGTATAAGCCAATTCTCTAAACGCATGAAAGCAGTTGCAAACCTTTATCAAACAAAAAAGAGCATGAAGATCAGTTTTCAGTAATCATTTGAGATTGGTCGTTAATTTTATGTATGGTTTAGTCCTTGGAATTTTCTGATCGAAATTCATTTTCAACGCTTTTCAGGTGACAAAAGTATGTGTGACAAAAGTATGTTCTTGTTAACAAGACATGGGCTCTTGGAGACATGGGCTCCAAGAAAGCATCAATGCGATAAAGAACAATGCCTAACGTTAATAAACCAACTGTAAATTTAGAATAAGAGATAGTCTAGTTGTAAGCCGAAGATTTTAGAGCTTGATAGAGTGATGGAGTTTTGGTTCGTGTATGTGTGTTACACATGGAGAATCATGTGTGATACATAATTCAAAGAATAAAAAGGAAACATCAAGATATGATGAAGTGGAATATTTCCATATGTTATGTTGACGAAATTAGAAGATTTGTGAAGATAAAATTTAGGAAATAAACCATGTGAGATAACATACGGTGGTGGGATTTAGGGCAACATGTCCTTTGAGTGTAAAGAGAACAAGACGATGACATGAAGCTGTTACGCATCTAGAGTTTTTTGAAGATGCATATGGATGTGTGTGACATCGTTCTATCAGACAGTTGAAAGATCCATTGGTAGTTTTGTTATAGATAACTATACTTGTTAAAAAGACAATGAGTAGTTGTTGTTTTCTTCATTGTAATTCTAGATTAGAGCGGTAGGCACGGATGTGTACTAAATACTATATAGCAAAGTTGTTTGCGGCATTTTCTAGTGAATAAGTTCTGGACGTGGTCCCAATGATGTAGGAAACGAACCACGTTAACAAATCTCTGTGTCTCCTTACTTTATGCTCATACATACTACCACATGAACACAATTGCACACAAATAGATTTACTAGCCATGAATCTATTTTTACACTAGTTTATTTCAAATCAACATCTAGTCTCCTCTCATTCCTGTAAATTTATAACCTTAGTCAAGACATAGTTATAGAATTAACATTGACCTTGTGGGAACCGAGATTCACACTTGTCGATTTCCGTTAAATAAAGAAACTTAGGAAAACCCTAATTTTCCAGAGGAACCGGATCTCTGCGAAAGCCAACGACAAGTAACCAAATAAATGCGGAAAAATATGAAAAAAGCAATAAAACGAATTTATAAAGAAAGTCGATCTTATTTCCGATTCGCGTAAGAGCGTTGCGATCATTACAAGGAATTACAAAGGCTTTGGCTGCAGGGGCCATCAGCGAGTTACAAACATAAAACCCTAGATCTAGTCGAGTCGCAGCTCGATAACGAAAGACGGAAAAAGATAGGAAAAAAGGTTTGATTGATTTCGGACTGAACCTTATGAAAGGCTGCCTACGTACCCCTTTCAGGGATCAAGTCGAACGTAGTTCAGTTGATTGAGCTGGACAAGAGATCGAACTGCTTGGGCGAGTTCGTCTAGTGATTGAGCGCCAGTCATAGAAACCGAACTTGTCAAGAAAAAGCCTAAGTTTCTAAGTGCGGAAAATTCTAAGTCTAGAAAAGTTGTGAAAGTCTCAGATGAGAGCTCTGAAAATCGTCCCCTTGCTTCTGCCCTATGCCTCTTGCTTATATACTCCCTTCCTAGGCGGTTTAGTCTTTCCATTTCGCCCAGATTCGAGTTTAATGGGAATCTTCCATTTATCTCTATCTTTCTTTTTTTTCCCGCGGAAATCTTCTATTTATCCTCAAACTTGACCTTTATCTTCAAGTTTTATATTTATCTTCTTTCTGCAAGTAAATCGCCAAAACGTCGTCGTATCTTCGAGTTGGACTTCGTTTAAAGTCGCGACTGGCTTTTATCGCGTTTTATGACTTTCCGAGCCGTTTTGCGATAAATCCGTTTTACGATTTTAGACGAGATCGTTTCCTGATACGATGCCGTTTTTAGATAAGTTTCTCGAGTTAATTGTAAAGCTAAGCAATGTTCGATGTTTCGATTAATCGTTGCCGTTTTCTACGATTTACTCGGGGTTTTATTAAAAACGCGTTTTGTACGATTTTTACAAAAAATCTCGAATGAATCTTATAGTTTAGGCAATATTCGGTGTTTCGTTTAACCATTGCCGTTTTATACGAGTTCCTCGAGTTCTTTTCGAGAAAACAAAGTTTTACGGTTTTTATCGTAAAACTCGAACGATAGAACGGATCGAGACGAAACGGGAGACATTTTGACCGTGATTCGGAATACGATCGTGTCGAAGGACGTATGCCTTGAATCAAGGATGTGGGAGATCGAGGCTTGGGATGGTCGGCTCGACGTACGGCAAGCTAGTTCAGCTTGGCCAGGTCACCAGCAGGCAAACTAGGCGATAAGAACTTGTGGGACAAAGTCAGCACCTCTTAGTTCGCCGTTGGGGAGTCTCTAGTTCGCCTGCTGGCGAACTCAGCCAAGCCGGCTTAGTTCGCCAGCAGTCGAACTAGTCGGGGAGTGCCTAGTTCGCCTGCTGGCGAACTAAGCCAGCTTGGCTTAGTTCGCCAGCAGGCGAACTAGTTCGAAGCTTCTAGTTCGCCAGCAGGCAAACTAGTCGTGACTAGTTCGCGTTCTGCGGCGGTTTCGGTTTTTCGCGGTTTTGTAAAACGATTTCTCGAGTTTTATAAAACGATTCTCGAGTTTTATAAAATGATTCTCGAGTTTTATAAAACGATCTTCGAGTTTTATAAAACGGCTTCTCGAATTTTTTAAAACGATCCTCGAGTTTTATAAAACGATTTTCGAGTTTTATAATACGCTTTCTCGAGTTTTATAAAACGGCTTCTTGAGTTTTATAAAACGATCTTCGAGTTTTATAGAACGGCTTCTCGAGTTTTGTAAAACGATCTCTGATTTTTATAAAACGATCTTCGAGTTTTATAAAACGGCTTCTCGAGCTTTATAAAACGATCCTCGAGTTTTATAAAACGATCTTCGAGTTTTATAAAACGGCTTCTCGAGTTTTATAAAACGATTCTCGAGTTTTATAAAACGATTCTCGAGTTTTATAAAACGATTCTCGAGTTTTATAAAACGATTCTCGAGTTTTATAAAACGATTCGCGAGTTTTATAAAACGGTCTTCGAGTTTTATAAAACGATTCTCGAGTTTTATAAAAAGATTCTTCGAGTTTTATAAAACGATTCTCGAGTTTTATAAAATGATTCTTCGAGTATTATAAAAAGATTCTTGAGTTTTATAAAACGATTCTCGAGTTTTATAAAACGATTCTCGAGTTTTATAAAACGATTCTCGAGTTTTATAAAACGATTCTCGAGTTTTATAAAACGATTCCCGAGTTTTATAAAACGATTCTCGAGTTTTAAAAAACGGCCTTCGAGTTTTATAAAACGATTCTCGAGTTTTATAAAATGATTCCTCGAGGTTTATAAAACGATTCTCGAGTTTCATAAAACGATTCTCGAGTTTTATAAAACGATTCTTGAGTTTTATAAAACGATTCTCGAGTTTTATAAAACGATTCTCGAGTTTTAAAAAACGGTCTTCGAGTTTTATAAAACGATTCTCGAGTTTTATAAAACGATTCTCGAGTTTTAAAAAACGGTCTTCGAGTTTTATAAAACGATTCTTCGAGGTTTATAAAACGATTCTCGAGTTTCATAAAACGATTCTTGAGTTTTATAAAACGATTCTCGAGTTTTATAAAACGATTCTTCGAGTTTTATAAAACGATTCTTGAGTTTTATAAAACGATTCTCGAGTTTTATAAAACGATTCTTCGAGTTTTATAAAACGATTCTTGAGTTTTATAAAACGATTCTCGAGTTTTATAAAACGATTTCTTTTATATTTTCTGCGGAGACTTTTTGCCATTAATTCTGTTGTGACCAATTTTGACACCAACAGTTAGTCCCCCAACTCTATAGAATCTTGAGCCTTTAGCGTAAGGTTCTTGCGAGTGGTTAGCCAGCTTTAGTTATGTTAGGCAGAATCAATGGTTGGAAAGGTCCATTGAAAGTGATCTTTCCACTCTCCAGGGAGCGGAAAGCGTTTAAGATTAGGTCTGCGCCTTGTGAAGGCTGCCTACATACCCTTTTGAGGGGATCAAGCCTTTCGTAGTTCGTTTCGGAGTTAAGGTTCGTATGACCTGTTACCTGGCAAGACCTTTACGGTCTAGTTATATGTTGTGTAGGAATTATCGAGCATATTGATGTCGATGGCATCTGGACCTTTGCCGGCCTTGAGACCAGCCTCGTAGGCCGTTTGGTCTGGCCGAGCGTGGCCGTTATAGTTTTTGGACTGGCCGTGTGCGGCTCTGAGTCCCTGCCGCTTTTGCGGCTTTATTAAAAATCAGTTTGCGTTTTTAAGAGCGTGTTTTTATTCGTGTGAATGTAGCGGGAAGAATATGAGTTGATATTGAGGGAGGTCCGCGAGTTGTCGTCTCGCATTCCTTTTTCCCTTAGTGTATCGCCTTGTTCGTTTGCCCGTTTTAGGATGTTTAGTAAATCGAGTGAGCGTTTGGATATAAACGAAGAGACATGCCTTTAGGATCTCGATTCATGCCTTGAGACGTTAGCGACCAGTGTGTTGGGTTTAGGGCAAGACCTAGGTTTACTTTCGGATTGAGGCTATGCGATGACTAGTCGGCTTTCGTTTTGTCTGTTGCGATTTTAACCTGATTCCATACCGATTCAGAATCCGCTATAGGTTCTCGGCTTATATGATTCGTCTGGTTGGAACCGAGCATCTCACCGGGAACAATTTCTAAGTTGCCCGGAAGTGCTGACCAAAAGTTTGGATTTCTTTTATAGCGCTATTACCCTTGTGTCGGGTGTTCGAGAACTATCTCTGCGAGATAACTTAAGTTTGTTTAGGACTGTTGCGAGTTTGTTGTGACAGCAACAAACTTTTTAGGCGATAAATGTTTACGTTGTTTTGGCCTTCGCGAAAGATACGTACGTTAAGAAGTTTTGCGTAATTTTATAGTCGCGGACGGATTGTTAGGTCTTCCAAGAAAATGACTTTATCGAGGAAGGTATTTTTGTCGAAAAACTAATCTCCGGGCGTCTGCGACGTCTCGCAGTGCCGAAAGTTGGTTTTTATTTTATATGCCGCGTTTCGTGTTCGGAACGTTTGCGGGCTCGAAGATGTTGCACGGTGTTGCGAGGGTTTTGTTTTAACCCTGCTTTGCAGGAACACTTTGGTTCGTTTGCGGTTATTCGCAATTAAAACTTACATTCCTATTTGGATGTTAGGTAGTTTTATGACTTGTGCTAGAGCAATTAGGACCGAGAGGTCGCGTAAGTTGTTTCCCCGAAACGAAGCGTTTTTCGTTACGGTGCTTTGTGAAGTGTTGACCTTCCGAGATTCATACGGCTTTAGGAGCTCTGGTACGAGTGTTTTCTTATACGTCGGATTTTGTATCCAACGTGCTTCGGGAATAGAATGAATCGCGAGAATACAGAACTTAGCCGATTTTCGACAAGTTTGCATTATCCGTTGAACGTATTGGCTTAGCGTGAAGGTTATGTTCAGCCGCACAGCCAAGGTCGTATTTGGTAGAGGATTAGACCACGACACTTTCGTGCTATCGAAAAGGTCGAGTCGGTTTGTAAACTTGGCATTGATGTGAAGCGTGATCGGACAATAGCCAAGTAGCGTTTGTCGTGCTTGATATGCCAAGTATGCCCGTGGTTATAGAAAACGTTTTTCCGCTGTAGGTTTGATTTATACGATGAAAGTTTTGTATAAACTTTCCTTTGTATGGAAGTTGTTTTATAAAACGATCGATCTTTCTTTACTCGAAGGAGACAGATCCTAAGAAGCTCGGTGCAGAGCCCGTGCGGAGTCATTTGCGGGACGGTCTCATTCTCGGATGTAATCGGGAGGAGTGAGAGCGGATGCTCGTGAATCGATGGGCTAAAGAGTGAGATCTTACATATCGTGTCGCGAGGAGGCAAAGTTTAGATTGGCCGCCCAGTGCCGGATCGTATAGCTTTGTTTTCGCTATAAGGAAAATACTTTTCGCAAAACCTGTTATGTTTACTTTCGAAAGTTACTTCGTTATGACTTGATCCTGACCATACGAAGGATTTCTCGCGTAAGCAACGGGCGATGAATTTAGTAATCGACACTATGCATTGGGTTAACAATGTTTCCGCAGATTTTTTGAGAAACCTTTCCGCTTAGTTTTTGATTCTTCGCTGATGGTTTTTTCGGAGTCACTCGCGGAGTTTTACCAAAATTTCTTTCACCGAGATTTAGTCGCAAAATGTTTTAGCGGGTTTCTCGGACGGAATGAATCACATAATCAGCAATAGGATCAGTCGACGAGAACGGAGGACGTGTTCTCTATTGCTGCTTTGTGTTTTCGATTTTTCTTTCACCGAAAATGTTCTTGACATTATTCCGTGACTCACTTGGTTTGATGGAAAATGAGATCAATGCTTTGATGCCTAAAGATTTCGATTCTTATACTTGTTTTATCAAGTTTGAGAAGATCTTTATGACTTCGGCAAATAATCGAGTTTCGCTCTGAAGTTTCGCAAAGATTTTCTAACCGCATGATTGCGACGAGAGATGCTGTATATTCCTCGAGATTATTTCCCAGATGGTTTGGATCAGTCTTTAGCGCTTTGACGGTTTTTAGATTTTCATTTGCTTTTGGGATGATTTAGACGAGGCGTTGCATCGTCCGAATATATTTCCGCTTATTTTAGAAAGCGTTTTCTTGATGCGAGGAAAAATGTTCGGCGAAAGAAGAAAGAGGAGTTTCGTTTGAAGGATTGGGATGATCGACAATCCGGGTCGATTAAAGACCATGGTGGATCGGAGATGACTTGGAGTATGTCTGATTTACGAAAACTTCTAGGAGCGAGTCGGTTTTAAGACAACGTCAGCGTCTCTAGCTCCCTCTTTCTTTTAGGAAATGAGTACGTTTGAATGCGTGGCGATCGTTTCTCGGTTGNATTGGGATGATCGACAATCCGGGTCGATTAAAGACCATGGTGGATCGGAGATGACTTGGAGTATGTCTGATTTACGAAAACTTCTAGGAGCGAGTCGGTTTTAAGACAACGTCAGCGTCTCTAGCTCCCTCTTTCTTTTAGGAAATGAGTACGTTTGAATGCGTGGCGATCGTTTCTCGGTTGTACGAGAGATTGGATCTGTTTGCGAGTTATGCCTTAGTTTCATCGATGATTTGGGATTGTCTATTCTTCGTTCTTCGTCTTTTGACTTACCGGTCTTCGACGAATTACCAGCAAGAGTATCGGAGCGGGGAGAAGACTTAACCATCAGAGCTCATGTTCTTGTTTCTTCGTATTGCTGGTTTTATTTGACCGACTAGGTGCGCTTTTTATATCGAAAAAAATCAATCACGGGTTTATGATTGGATGTTTTCGACTTAGCGTGGAAGAGTTTCGTAAAACCGGATTGGGTCTAGAGAGTTCAGATTTCTCGTATAGTTTAGGCAACTTTTGTGTTAAGTTAACCGTTGCCGTTTTAGACGATTGATTCGAACTTATACGAAGAAACAAGTCTTCGCGGTTTTATCGTAAAATCCCGATGGAAATTCCGTTTGAGTCGAAACGAGAATCAGCGCGATAAAAACTCGAGAGAGAAACTCGAGGATTGGTTCAGCTCGACGTAGGGCAAGTCGGGTGAACCCTTTCAGCTCACCGTGTGGCGATCCGGATGGTAAGGACCCTTGGGGCAAAGTCAGCGTGTCTAGGGCGAGCTATGCGCTTGGTTCAGCTCTACGCTCGGCGAGCTAAGACGCTTGGTTTAGCTCTACATTCGGAGATCTAAGACGCTTGGTTTAGCTCTACATTCAGCGAGCTAAGACGCCTGGTTTAGCTCTACGTTCGGCGAGCTAAGACGCTTGGCGCGGGTGATCTCGATTCGTCGAGTTGACTTGTTTTCGTCTTAGAGATGGAAAGTCCGATTGAGACGAAACGAAAAGCAGTGCGATTATTGTTTAGAGTACGATCAGGCTCACCGTAGCTATGAGTTGGATTGTGCGGACCCTCGGGGAAAATTCAGTGCCTCTAGGACGAGGTGGAAAGCCGGTCAGCTCGCCAAGATGGCAAGCTAGGTTGCTTGGCCGACTCATGCACCGTCTTTTCGGCTGGATAGTATTGCCCGATTCTGCGAGTAACCTAAGGCTCTTCCGCGAGCAACCTAGGGTTTTGTCGCGAATAACCTAGGGTTTTGCTGTGAATAACCTACGGTTTTTTCGCGAATAACCTGGAGTTTTTCCGCGAGTAACCTAGGATTTTTCCGCGAATAACCTAGGGACTTTCCGCGGGTGACCTAGGGTTTTGCCGCGAATAACCTAGATGTTTTCCGCGAAAAACCTAGGGTTTTAACGTGAATAACCTAGAGTTTTTCCGCAAGTAACCCAGGGTTTATTTCGCGAGTAACTTACGGTTTGTTCCGCGGTTTCTGGGAGAGCAAGTTTTGTTTTTCCGAAAAGTTCTCGGAAAACGTCTTTTGCTCAACCCGTGAGATTTGTCCAACTCGGAAATAAGAAAAACACTATGGGGTTTTGATAGATTTTATCGTTGCCCTTAGTGATCTGAGATAGAAATCGTGAGCTTGTGTTGTTGCTCTTCCCGTGGCGAAGAGTCGCGATTAGGTTTTCGATTTTGTTGAGTACTACAGCGTTTGCGTAGGCGTTGGCTGTACGAGTAGTCGCTGCTGGAGTTGTTTTACCAGCGTCTTTTTGAGAGTTGCGACTTTGTCTTTCATATTTCTAGACATCGTTTTGATCAAGCGTTTTACGGCTATGAGTAAGAGTAATCCGACCCTCCCTCCTTCTAGCGCAAAATCTGTGGGAACCGAGATTCACACTTGTCGATTTCCGTTAAATAAGGAAACTTAAGAAAATCCTAATTTTCAAGAGGAACCGGCAAAAGCCAACGACAAGTAACCAAATAAATGCGGAAAAATATGAAAAAAGCAATAAAACGAATTTATAAAGAAAGTCGATCTTATATCCGATTCGCGTAAGAGCGTTGCGATCATTACAAGGAATTACAAAGGCTTTGGCCGCAGGGGCCATCAGCGAGTTACAAACATAAAACCCTAGATCTAGTCGAGTCGCAGCTCGATAACGAAAGACGGAAAAAGATAGGAAAAAAGGTTTGATTGATTTCGGACTGAACCTTATGAAAGGCTGCCTACGTACCCCTTCTGGGGATCAAGTCGAACGTAGTTCAGTTGATTGAGCTGGACAAGAGATTGAACTGCTTGGGCGAGTTCGTCTAGTGATTGAGCGCCAGTCATAGAAACCGAACTTGTCGAGAAAAAGCCTAAGTTTCTAAGTGCGGAAAATTCTAAGTCTAGAAAAGTTGTGAAAGTCTCAGATGAGAGCTCTGAAAATCGTCCCCTTGCTTCTGACCTATGCCTCTTGCTTATATACTCCCTTCCTAGGCGGTTTAGTCTTTCCATTTCGCCCAGATTCGAGTTTAATGGGAATCTTCCATTTATCTCGATCTTTCCTTTTTTCCAGCGGAAATCTTCTATTTATCCTCGAACTTGACATTTATCTTCAAGTTTGACATTTATCTTCTTTCTGCGAGTATATCGCCAAAACGTCGTCGTATCTTCGGGTTGGACTTCGTTTAAAGTCGCGAGTGGCTTTTATCGCGTTTTATGACTTTCTGAGCCGTTTTGCGATAAATCCGTTTTACGACTTTAGACGAGATCGTTTCCTGATACGATGCCGTTTTTAGATAAGTTTCTCGATTTAATTGTAAAGCTAAGCAATGTTCGATGTTTCGATTAATCGTTGCCGTTTTCTACGATTTACTCGGGGTTTTATTAAAAACGCGTTTTGTACGATTTTTACAAAAAATCTCGATTAAATCGTATAGTTTAGGCAATATTCGGTGTTTTGTTTAACCGTTGCCGTTCTATACAATTTCCTCGAGTTCTTTTCGAGAAACCAAAGTTTTACGGTTTTTATAGTAAAACTCGAACGATAGGACGGATCGAGACGAAACGGGAGACATTTCGACCGTGATTCGGAATACGATCGTGTCGAAGGACGTATGCCTTGAATTAAGGATGTGGGAGATCGAGGCTCGGGATGGTCGGCTCGACGTACGGCAAGCTAGTTAAGCTTGGCCAGGTCGCCAGCAGGCGAACTAGGCGATAAGAACCTGTGGGGCAAAGTCAACACCTCTTAGTTCGCCGTTGGGGAGTCTCTAGTTCGCCTACTGGCGAACTAAGCCAAGCCGGCTTAGTTCGCCAGCAGGCGAACTATTCGGGGAGTGCCTAGTTCGCCTGCTGGCAAACTAAGCCAGCTTGGCTTAGTTCGCCAGCAGGCGAACTAGTTGGAAGCTTCTAGTTCGCCTTCTTGTAAATCGCCAAAACGTCGTCGTATCTTCGGGTTGGACTTCGTTTAAAGTCGCGAGTGGATTTTATCGCGTTTTATGACTTTTCGAGCCGTTTTGCGATAAATCCGTTTTACGACTTTAATCGAGATCGTTTCCTGATACGATGCCGTTTTTAGATAAGTTTCTCGAGTTAATTGTAAAGCTAAGCAATGTTCGATGTTTTGATTAATCGTTGCCGTTTTCTACGATTTACTCGGGGTTTTATTAAAAACGTGTTTTGTACGATTTTCACGAAAAATCTCGAATAAATCGAATAGGTTAGGCATCATTCGGTGTTTCGTTTAACCGTTGCCGTTTTATACGATTTCCTCGAGTTCTTTTCGAGAAAACAAAGTTTTACGGTTTTTATCGTAAAACTCGAACGATAGGACGGATCGAGACGAAACAGGAGACATTTCGATCGTGATTCGGAATACGATCGTGTCGAAGGACGTATGCCTTGAATTAAGGATGTGGGAGATTGAGGCTCGGGATGGTCGGCTCGACGTACGGCGAGCTAGTTCAGCTTGGCCAGGTCGCCAGCAGGCGAACTAGGCGATATGAACCTGTGGGGCAAAGTCAGCACCTCTTAGTTCGCCGTTGGGGAGTCTCTAGTTCGCCTGCTGGCGAACTAGTCGGGGAGGGCCTAGTTCGCCTGCTGGCGAACTAAGCCAGCTTGGCTTAGTTCGCCAGCAGGCGAACTAGTTGGAAGCTTCTAATTCGCCAGCAGGCGAACTAGTCGGGAAGCTTCTAGTTCGCCTGCTGCCGAACTAAGCCAGCTTGACTTAGTTCGCCAGCAGGCGAACTAGTCATGACTAGTTCGTGTTCTGCGGCGGTTTCGATTTTTCGTGGTGTTGTAAAACGATTTCTCGAGTTTTATAAAACGATTCTCGAGTTTTATAAAACGATTCTCGAGTTTTATAAAACGATCTTCGAGTTTTATAAAACGGCTTCTCTAATTTATAAAACGATCCTCGAGTTTTATAAAACGATCTTCGAGTTTTATAAAACGGTTTCTCGAGTTTTATAAAACGATTTTCGAGTTTTATAAAACGATCTTCGAGTTTTATAAAACGGCTTCTTGAGTTTTATAAAACGATCTTCAAGTTTTATAGAACGGCTTCTCGAGTTTTATAAAACGATCTTCGAGTTTTATTAAACGATCTTCGAGTTTTATAAAACGGCTTCTCGAGCTTTATAAAACGATCCTCGAGTTTTATAAAACGATCTTTGAGTTTTATAAAACGGCTTCTCGAGTTTTATAAAACGATTCTCGAGTTTTATAAAACGATTCTCGAGTTTTATAAAACGATTCTCGAGTTTTATAAAACGGTCTTCGAGTTTTATAAAACGACTCTCGAGTTTTATAAAACGATTCTTCGAATTTTATAAAACAATCCTCGAGTTTTATAAAGCGATCTTTGGGTTTTATAAAACGGTTTCTCGAGTTTTATAAAACGATCTTCGAGTTTTATAAAACGGCTTCTTGAGTTTTATAAAACGATCTTCGAGTTTTATAGAACGGCTTCTCGAGTTTTATAAAACGATCTTCGAGTTTTATAAAACGGCTTCTCGAGCTTTATAAAACGATCCTCGAGTTTTATAAAACGATCTTCGAGTTTTATAAAACGGCTTCTCGAGTTTTATAAAACGATTCTCGAGCTTTATAAAATGATTCTCGAGTTTTATAAAACGATTCTCGAGTTTTATAAAACGATTCTCGAGTTTTATAATACGGTCTTCGAGTTTTATAAAACGACTCTCGAGTTTTATAAAACGATTCTTCGAGTTTTATAAAACGATTCTTCGAGTTTTATAAAACGATTCTTCGAGTTTTGTAAAACGATTCTTGAGTTTTATAAAATGATTCTCGAGTTTTATAAAACGATTCTCGAGTTTTATAAAACGATTCTCGAGTTTTATAAAACGATTCTCGAGTTTTATAAAACGATTCTCGAGTTTTATAAAACGGTCTTCGAGTTTTATAAAACGATTCTCGAGTTTTATAAAACGATTCTCGAGTTTTATAAAATGATTCTTCGAGGTTTATAAAACGATTCTCGAGTTTTATAAAACGATTCTTCGAGTTTTATAAAACGATTCTTGAGTTTTATAAAACCATTCTCGAGTTTTATAAAACGATTCTCGAGTTTTATAAAACCATTCTCGAGTTTTATAAAACGATTCTAGAGTTTTATAAACGATTTCTTTTATATTTTCTGCGGAGACTTTTTGCCATTGATTCCGTTGTGACCGATTTTGACACCAACAGACCTCATTAAGAAACATATCAAAGTTAATACACTAAGAGAAGCACACAACTCTTTGAATGTACTCCAGTTTCGACAACCAGATGAGCAAGAAATCACTGAGAGAATCTTTGTTACTAGTAGTGTTAAATTACGCACATCCGTACATCGACCACCAATTCACCACAGGAAACCAATTGCAACATAAGCGACAACGTTAAAGACATGATGTTATCAAAAATTTTATGAAAAGGCTGAGAAGAACAAACTTGTCCGTGTTCTGTTCACATCTTCTCAAAGCATTAGGTTTTCTGAAAAGACCAAGTTTGTCCAGATAAACTATAAAATCGTGACTGATGACTTTTTCTTGTTTCTCGAGCTCACCATGGTAAAAAGTCTCAACACAAGTGAGGAAGTCATTCATCAATTTCGCATCCAGATTAACGTCAGGTTTGTTGTAGAAGTAAAAACGATTCAACAAGTAAGCTGCCAAATGCAGTGGATAATCCAATCTACCTTTAGTTTTCTCATCAGTGACCTCGAAGATAGGTTGTAGTACCTTTCCAAGTTGTTGGTAGCAGCTCTGATACATATTTTGGCTTCTACTAATTCTCCATAGATAACCCCAATTGATGGTTTTTTCTCTCCTTCAACCATCTTAAGAAATTTGACCAATGGCTCCAAAATGTTTACAACTCGCGGACTCTGTTCAAAAATGCAGGATTCAGACAGGTGTAGTAAAAACTTCTACCTTTCACATAATTGGAATCCTTGCAGCTATCCCATTTATTGCTTACAAATATTGAGTTTAGTTGTTGTTTCTTTCTCCAACAAGCTTTGAAAAGTCAAGATGGTACTCCAGGCTTCATCATATCTTTTTCATCTGTGTGATGTCTCATCATAGCTAATGTTTTCTCATAAGAATATATGAACAGTGTCAAAGCTTTAGCTTTATCAATGTACTTTGAGATCTTTGGGAACTTAACAATGTCTTCAAGCATCAGATGAACTGTGTGAGCTGCACATGATGATCAGAACATACCTGGTCTCTTCTCTTTCAACATCTTTGCTGTTGCTAAGTTGTTCTCAACACTGTTTGTTATTACCTGAACAACCTTCTTAGAACCAACGTCTATTATGCATTAATCCACATACTCAAAGATAGATGTACAAGACTACCAGTCTGAGATTCTTTAAATGTCCTTCCTCTTTAACTGACACACAAATTCATTATGTTTTGTGTCACTCCGTATATATCCATCAATATAGAGCAGCCATTATGTTCCAGTTCATCCTCTAGACTCTTCAGTTTCTCCTTAATTGTTTCTTAGTTTTCACGGATACGTGGGTTTGGTGCCGTCTCACGTACCGAGTTCGGCAAGGGGACGGGTACGGCATGGGTACTCCTCGAAACGTCCCTAATACGTCTCAAGTAATGTTGGGACAGCAAGGACTTAAATGGGGATGGATTGGTGAGTTGACCGAGACATCTCAAAAACATTTCTAAGCCATGTTCTTGATATTTTACTCTAAATATGATTACGAAGGTTATACCTATCACTTACATGTTAAAAAGCAATTAAAATGAGATGATGGAAACATAGAAATCAAGTAATAAAATATCTGGTAGCCATAAATTAGGGTTGCAGATCTTTTGTGTGGAAAAGATAAAGGGTCAATGACTATTTTACCATTCATTAATAGAAATGAAAATACTAATTATAAGCTAATAACATGTTTCTGTACCCAAACTAGAGAAGTCCAACTTAGGATCAAAATGTTCACTGACTGAACTACTGTGTTTTTCTAATATATTTTCAGAAACAAATATTTTGCCCATCACGTTTGTTTTCTAATATTTTTGAAAAATTATATTAAATATAAAATAAATTTTATCTTACTTATAAGTTTAACTGTTTATATATGTATATCTATATTTGTTGCCGTACCTAAGCCCGTACCCGTATCTAAATTTTTTGATTATGCCATTTTCCGTCCCCGTTCCCGACCCTGTTTCTAGTTTATGTACCCGAGCCAGGGCTATTTAGATTTTTTCTACTTCTTCCTTCAACAATGTTTCTCTCTGTTCACACTGACTTGGAGGACCCCAACCACGTCTTGTTGTCCTAATACTTCACAAAACGTCCTAAAAGAACCACTGTCAATGGAATGAAAAGGAAGTTCAGACAAATATATCCATCTAGCACAGGATGATATTAAGTTAACAAACCGGAGGTTCTACAACCCATCCATATGCAAGTATCCGAGTTTAGAAATGGATTTCGACCCCATTGAGAAGCGTTCCGACCCAAAAAAAACTCATGGACTTCAGTATGGATCTATTATCTTTCCAAAAATCCCATATTAAGGAGAAATGGACACAGAAATATGAAGTTATGGCTCAATTGTGTAAACCGGTCAAATCAGTTCTGCACTTACCCGGTTTTGAGTCTAACCAGTTCAATTAGCTTCAGACCAAACATTGGAGAATAAGAGATCATCTTAACCTTCCAGAGTATACATCCAAACATTCATAAGAGTCAGATACGTTCGTTCAATGCACCAGCATCCATCAGATTAATCAGAATCAACCAAGACCATACTTGCTATTTTTGGAGTAAAAAACCATTAATTCTCAACATCTCTTATTCCTTGAGTTTATGCACGAAATCAGAACCTTCCAAGACATCCAGAAGATCCCAAAGAAGCTTTCTTATCCCATTAAACTGTCCAGGTTTAGGAATAATCAAAGTTCTCACTTGGAGCTAAAAATCCCACAAAATGCTCCAACGACTAGTTCCGGTTTCTTTATTTGTTTTTGATTTGTTTCCTTTATTTTTTCTTAATAGACGTTAGACTAAAATTCCTGAGAATTATATAAGCTAATTTTTGACCTATGTACAAACCACCTTTCAATCTAAGAATTTATAAAAGTTTATTCAGTTTTTAACAAAGAGTGTTCTTTGCATAAAGTTTTGGTCTTTTAAATTCAAGGAGAGAGTCTTTGTAGTTCTATTGATTTTGTGGTTCATAGGCCTTTATGTGATTCAAGAGCCTTGATATCACTGACTGAGATAGTCAATCGACCCACCAGATTGAGAGAGTCAATCCTTATCCAGCATTCATCATCTATTCATCATCCATCACCAAACATCTATCCATCAACCATTTAATCCCTTTTATTTGTTTTGTTTCTGTTCCATTTTTCATTATTTATAAACTCATTTTTTTCCTTTGTTTTCAGGAAAGTTTGGAATGGAAACGACAGCAAGTTAGCCATCTTCACCCTCTTTCCATCTGATCTTCATCTTCATCGATAAGATCAACCCAGCCCGTTTATCTCATCAACCCAGCTTCCGTTCCTGTAACATTTGGTATCAGAGACGAAAGGCTCCTTACCAATGTGATATCAATCCATCTCTAATCCTGTTCTCATTTCTTCTTGTTAGCTTTCATTTTATAAAATCAAAAATCCATAAAAATTGTCATTTGCTTCCAGTTTTATTTCTGCCATTTTTTTGTTCTTGATAAAAAGAAAATGATTTTTAACATAAAAACCCCTAAATTAAGTTTCATTTGGGTATAAACCCTCCCAATTAAAGATTCAATGCATAAACCCCCAAGTCTGCGTTAACCGTACCGTTAAGAGCTGTGATTTGTCGTTAGGTTTAAAACGCATTGTTTCATTTATGACAAAAAACATCACAGCTTTTTTTGTATCTCTTCTTCATATCGTTCTAGAATCCCCAAATCGATAATTCTTGGGTTCTTGTAAGTTCTAACCAATTTTTCTACCTTCTTCTCCGTTCATGCGAGTGCCAAGATAACCTTTAATTATTTTTGATTTTGGTTCATACCTATTCAATTCGTCTGCGATTTGTTGGCGAAGTGATTAATAATTTTGTTGTTGATGTTTGAATTATCTACTGATTTGCAGTGTAAAGAGATTGCTAGTTGGAGCCATAATCACAATGGATTTAGGTTGTTGAATACCCAGAAAGTGTTAGTGTGGATCCTTGTATATAATGTTGACATAAAGAATAAAAGAGAATCCAAAATTTTTTTTTTATCGATGTGGAGCTATATTTGGTCCAGGCCATGTGTTCAAGTAGGTAGATGATGCACATATGGAAGAATTTGGTGCCTTCTCTGAAAAACAATCTATGATAGACAAAGATTTGTTGGAACTGAAGCAAGCCTTTCTTGATATGAAAAAAAAATACATGAGTGAGATTATTGGTGGTTTCTTTTGGTCAAAAATTGTTGTTGTTAGTGGTTAGATTCGTACTTGTTGGTGTTTTGTGCTTAAGTTTGTTGTTGGTGTCATTTGGTTAAACTGTTGTTTCGTAGAGATGTTGTCGTTAGTTGTTGGTCACATTCTTGATTAATTAGACTCATTTGTTTAAATTTTTTCTTTAAGAAGATTCCAACATAAACATAGTTCACTGCAAAAAAAGAATAATATGGTTCGCTGCAAAAAAAGGTTATTAGGACCTTATGTCTAGACAAAATGAAATATCAAAACATGGTTCTAAGGACCTTAAGCTGAGTTAATCTGAAACACCAAAAACATGGTTCTAAAGGCGAGTGACAACATAGAAAGAAACATCAAAATATGATCACAATAAGCATATAATTCAGTGCTGGCCGAGTTCAGTCCATTCATCATCGCCCTTGGGTTCATCTTAATCTGATTCACCATTTACACCACATCTGTATCACAAGTTCACAACATACATCCTTCCTAATCTGATTTACATATCCACACGGGAAATAAGAGAAGTTATTCATGTTCTCTGGAAAGCCGCCACTTGATATCATACTTTCAATTCAAGTATTCTGAAATTTGGTTCTTCAAAGTCGATGTATGTTCCATTTGCTGCCCAGCATCCCCCAACAGTAAACAAATATGAATTCTCCTGTGTTGCAAGATAATTTTTCAGAACATAATAAAACCAATGAATCAAAAGAAACCCAAAGAAAGTTGTGCAGTAAAACGAAACACACTTACCTGTTCATCTTTCCAGCATGCATCTCTTTCACTTTTGTTTTTTGATTTTGAAACACATGAACTTAGCTTCTCAATTTTGACCCTCTCACCTTCTGTCGAACTCACCTTCCCTCACCCGGACTCTATCTCCCTCTCTCGACCTCAACTTCTCTCGACTCTTTCACCCTATCTCGAACTCAACTTCTCTCACCCTCTCTCCACTCAGATTCTCTCACCCTCTCTTGAACTCAACCTCACTCGAATTCCCAGAATACCTAAGCTAGACTGAAAACTCCTCTCTTTCGCAAATTAGGGTTCGTCATTCAAAAGTCTCTATAATTTGGGGATTTTTCTCGGACTTAGGAGTTTTAGAGAGGAAGGATTAACGACATGACGCTTTAAATAAACATCTTGTTTTTACGAACTAATTAAAAACACTGCGTTTGGTAATAATGGTGCTATTAACGGAGGTATCTATTCATTAAAAAATATAATTTGGGGGGGGGGGGGGGGGGAGACTAAAGAAAAAGAAGAAGTTGAGTATTTTGATCCACGAAATCCTTTAATATTAGTCTAGTTATTTGCATTCATTTCCCCCAGCTCTCTTCTCCATA
>CAKOAT010430709.1:185923-313157 GCA_932364175.1 Eruca vesicaria subsp. sativa | reverse complement strand
TTATTTAATTAAAATTTTAATTATCATAAAATATAATTATCATTAAATAAAATTAAAATTTTAATTCATTTTTAATTTATAAACAAAAAATTAAAATTATGTAAAATACTTTTAACAATATCCCAAAATTTTGTTTATGTATTATGTAGGTCCAACTTAATTAATTTTTACATAGATTTCAAATTTAAAAATAAAACAAAATATATAAATTAGTAATCTTAATAATAATATTTTAAAAAATTATTACAAAAATAAAAATTTACAAATTTTATATTAATAATATTATAAGTCACATAAAAATGATTATGAAATTGGATAGCATAAAGAATCAAATTATACTTATTTATTGATAAATTTTATTATATAATTTCAAATATTTTCGTATTAAAATACCCGCACGGTTGTGCGGGTCGAAATCTAGTTTTTGTATTTAAAACTAAAGTAAAAATACTTTTGCATCATAGATTTAGAAAAGTCAGTCCAAGGCATTTTAAATTTGTGTTTGCATAAACTCGACCACTTCCTTTAAAAGAACATAACTACTTTGTGTGTGCCTCATCTCAGGTACCATGGAAGAGGAAGATGACCTTGGGAAGAAGACCAATCCATGCTTGATAGCTATGGAGATGATCAGTGGTCCGAAAGTTGTTCCAACACAGATTTTAAACATGATCTTCATGAAGAGGCTGAAGTAAAAAACAGTCTAGAAAACTCAAAAGATTGGGATCATGAACCTGATGAAAAAATTATGCTCCAACTGAACGCCAAAGAAGACTCATGGGAGAGTCAAAGCACTCATGATACTGACCAAGAAGACATGCCATCTTGTGCAGACACCAACTCTTGTTGGAGTTAGCTTGAAGAAACCGTGAGCAATAAGTTATCTATTTCCTATTTGGATTATGTTCTAAGTTTGGATAATGACCAAACATATTTTGTGTGTTTATCAACTAGGAATAGGATATTATCTATGTAATATAATAGACATATCGTGTGATGAGAAAGTGTGCGTGAGATTTGTGATTGAGAGCTTTGTGATTTACCTTTGATATTGAATAAGAGAAGGACTTCTTATTAAATCTTTGTGATTCAATACGTGGTATCAGAGCATCAGAAGTTTAAAACAGGATTGATAAAGCTTTGCGGAGAAGAAAACAATGGCAGACACAAAGAACGAAGGTGAGACGATCACCAAAGAAACCGGACCCTCGTCTGTTAAGCTTCCAATGTTGAATACTTCCAACTACAGTGTTTGGGCCATGAAGATAGGATTCAACTAAAAGTTAATGAATTCTGGGAGACCATCGATCCTGGAATCAAACACGATAAGAAGAACAAATTGGCTATCGCCTTATTATTCCATTCTATTCCAGAATAATTAACTTTGCAGGTTGGAAAGTTTGATACGGCCAAAGAAGTGTGGGATGCTATTAAGACAAGACATGTTGGTGCTGAAAGAAATCGAGAGGCGCGCTTACAAACTTTGATGACAGAATTTGATAAGATCAAGATGAAAGAAGCTGACACCATTGATATCTTCGTTGGGAAACTAACTGAAATCACATCAAAGGCAGCCTCCCTTGGAGAAGATATAGAAGAACCCAAACTTATAAAGAATTTTCTGAAGGGTTTACCAAGGAAGAAATTCATTCATATGGTGGCATCTATTGAACAACTATTGGATCTCAACACAACTTGTTTTGAAGATGTAGTTGGACGAATGAAAGCGTTTGAAGAGATAATAAGCGAGGAAGAGGAAGAAGATGAGAAACATGATGATAATGAGAAGCTTATGTATGGTGACACAAGTCAAGACAATTACAATGGTGGACGAGGTCGTGGCCGAGGAGGACGCGCTAGCTGGAGAGGAAGAGGCTGTGGACGGACTGGTTTGTCATTCCACAGTCACAGAGAAGCATACAAACAACGGCAGAGTGGTGATTTGTCTCACATCACATGCTTCAGTTGTGATAAACAAGAGCATTATGCAAGTGATTGCCCGGATAAAAGGCTCAAACTCCTAGAGACTGTTGAAAAAAGGATGATGAGACTTAAGAAGCTGTCGAATTGATGGTGCATGAGGTAGTTTATCTCAATGAGAGAAAATTGAACCCCTCTTTGTTTGAGTCTAACCACAACGCAGAGAAGGTGTGGTATCTTGATAATGGAGACTCAAATCACATGAGTGGAGAACGTTTGCTTTTCTACAAACTTGTCGAAACTGTGACGGGTAAAGTAAGATTCGGTGACGATTCTTGAATTGACATAAGGGGAAAAGGTTCTATTCGCTTTTTACTTGAAGGAGGAGAGAAGAAGAAGATATTGAGTAATGTTTACTACTTACCTGGTCTGAGAAGTAATATCATCAGCTTGGGACAAGCTACCGAAGTAGGATGTGAAGTTCGTATGAAAGATAAGACACTGACCTTGCTTGATAAGTATGGAGATCTCATGGTTCAAACTACACGTACTGCAAACCGGCTCTACAAAGTTATCTTAAATGTTGACCGCATACAATGTCTGCAAATAAATTCTGCATCGGAGTCATCCTTGTGGCATGCTCGACTTGGTCACGTTAACATTGAGACACTGAAACTAATGGTGAAGAAGGAATACGTTACTGGTGTACCTGTTATTATGATCAAGAAAGAAACTTGTGTATCCTTCTTACTTGGGAAGCAAGCGAGAAAACCATTCCCACAAGCAACAACTTTCGAGCATCAAGTCCACTTGAGCCAATTCATGGAGACTTGTGTGGTCCGATATCACCACCCACACCAGCTCAGAAACGATATGTGATAGTGCTTATTAATGATCATACACGGTATATGTGGACCGTGTTACTGAGAGAGAAAAGTGAGGCATTCGAGAAGTTTAAAACCTTCAAGAAGAGTGTTGAACAAGAAACACAGAACAAGATCAAGATGCTGAGAACATATAGGGGAGGACAATATGTATCTCAAGAGTTTAATGCTTACTATGAAAAGAATGGTATACAACGACACTTGACAGCACCGTACTCACCTCAATAGAATGCAGTGGTCGAGCTACGAAACCGCACCCTCTTGGAGATGACAAGAAGTGTCTTAAAGCATATGAATGTCCCAAACAAGCTGTGGGGCGAGGCTGTAAGACACTCCACGTACTTGATCAACCGATTGGCAACAAGATCCTTGGATGACAAGACTCCATATGAGATGTTACAGTCAAGAAAGCCAAATGTTAGTCATCTAAAGGTCTTCGGATATGTGTGCTATGCAAGAACGGAGGTGCCGGGAAGGAAGAAACTTGATAATAGATCGAGGAAACTGGTCCATTTGGGAACTGAACACGGGTCAAAAGCATATCGACTACTTGATCCTGATACAAAGAAAATCATAGTAAGTCGCGATGTGCACTTCTTTGAAGAAGAGCTCTGGAGATGGAACAAGACAGATGAAACGAAGCAAACAAAGCCGGGAGAGTTTCTTATAAACTTAGGGTCACTAGGTAATGTTGATGATAATGAGGAAAATGTGGTAGAAGAGGGAATTGACAGTGAATCAACGCCCGATGAAGATAACTCTGAAGAATATACAGTTGAAGAAGGAGATTCTCAACAACCAAGAAGATCACAATGGGTAGTACAAAACCTGCATACCTTGATGATTATGTTGTGGGAACCGAAATTCACCTACTGTCGATTTCCGTAAAATAAGGAAACTAAGGAAAACCCTAATTTTCCAGAGGAACCGGATCTCTGCGAAAGCCAACGACAAGTAACCAAATAAATGCGGAAAAATATGAAAAACGTAATAAAACGAATTTATAGAGAAAGTCGATCTAATTTCCGATTCGCGTAAGAGCGTTGCGATCATTACAGGGAATTAAAAAAGGCTTTGGCCGCAAGGGCCATAAGTGAGTTACCAACATAAAACCCTAAATCTAGTCGAGTCGCAGCTTGATAACGAAAGACGGTAAAAAGATAAGAAAAAGGGTTTGATTGATTTCGGACTGAACCTTATGAAAGGTTGCCTACGTACCCCTTTCGAGGATCAAGTCGAACGTAGTTCAGTTGGTAGATCTGGACAAGAGATCGACCTGCCTGGGTGATCTCGATCTAGCAATTGAGCGCTAGTCTTAGAAACCGAACTTGTCGAGAAAAAAGCCTAAGTTTCTAAGTGCAGAAAATTCTAAGTCTAGAAAAGTTGTAAAAGTCTCAGATGAGAGCTCTGAAAATCATCCCCTGATTATGTCCTATGCCTCTTGCTTATATACTCCCTTCCTTGGTGGTTTGGTCCTTCCATTTCGCTCAGATTCGAGTTTATCGAGAATCTTCCATTTATTTCGATCTTTCCTTTTTTCCCGCGAAATTCTTCTATTTATCTTCAAACTTGGCATTTATCTTCAAACTTGACATTTATCTTCTTTCTGCGAGTAAATCATCAAAATGTCGTCGTATCTTCGGGTTAGAATTCGTCAAAGTCGCAAGATAGGCTTTTATCGCGTTTTAGGTCTTTTCGAGCCGTTTTGCTGTAAAACCGTTTTACGAATTTATACGAGATTATTTCCTGATGCGATGCCATTTTTAAATAAGTTTCTTGAGTTAACCTTAAAGTTTGGCAATGTTCGATGTTTCGGTTAATCGTTGCCGTTTTCTATGATTCAGTCGAAGTTTTAATAAAAACCCGTTTTTTACGATTTCTCACGGAAAAAATCAAGTAAATCGTATAGTTTAGGCAATGTTCGGTGTTTTGTTTAACCGTTGCCGTTTTATACAATTTCCTTGAGTTCTTTCGAGAAAACAAAATTTTACGGTTTTTATCGTAAAACTCGAACGATTGGACGGATCGAGACGAAACAAGAGACATTTCGACCGTGGCTCAAAACATGGTCGTGCTGAAGGACGTATGCCTTGAATCAAGGACGTGGGAGATCGAGGCTCGGGATAATTAGCTTGACGTACGACGAACCGAACCGGACCGGTTCAGCTCGCCGTATGGTGAGCTATACGGGACGCCCCTAGCTCGCCGTACGGCGAGCTATATGGGACACCCCTAGCTATATGGCGAGCTAGCTCGAGGCCAGTTAGCTCGCCGTATGGTGAGCTGAACCAGCTGGTTCAGCTCGCTGTACGGCGAGCTAGTTCGGCCGAACCAGCTTGCGGTTTACGGCGGATGCGGTTTTTCGCGGTTTTGTGCTTAACTCGGACGATCGTGTAATCGGCGTTTGTTTCGTTCTTTCGAGATAACGATTTCCGATTTTTTTGCGGATTTCCTTTGTTTGGGAACTTATTCGAATTTTATAAAATGACTTCCCGAGATTTATAAAACGACTTCTTGAGTTTTATAAAATGACTTCTCGAGTTTTATAAAACGACTTATCGAGTTTTATAAAATGTCTTCTCGAGTTTTATAAAACGACTTCTCGAGTTTTATTAAACGACTTCTTGAGTTTTATAAAACGACTTATTGAGTTTTATAAAACGACTTATTGAGTTTTATAAAACGTATTTTTATTTTTACGGAAACTTTTAGACATTGGTTCCGTCGTGACCGATTTTGACACCAACATATGTCTTATTGTGTGAGATGGAGAGTGAACGATTGTTGATGCTGGTGAACGAGGAACCATGGGATTACGAGGAGGCTAAGAAGTTGAAAGTTTGGGTAGATGCCTGAGAGGACGAGATCGGTTCGATAGAGAAAAATAAAACTTGGGATCTCGTAAGTCTACCTGCAGGTGCAAAACCAATTGGTCTCAAGTGGGTCTTTAAAGTTAAGCGAAACGCATATGGAAGTATCAACAAATACAAGGCTCGACTGGTGGCAAAAGGGTATGTGCAAAAACATGGTATTGATTACGACGAGGTCTTCGCACTTGTGGCACTTATTGAGACAAGACGTTTCATCATTGGGTTAGCGGCTTTAACCGCATGGAAGATCCACCATCTAGATGTCAAAACTGCGTTTCTCCATGGTGATTTGAGAGAAGAAGTTTATGTAAGTCAACCACAAGGATTTATTGTCAAAGGGAAAGAGAGAAAAGTATATAAGCTCAAGAAGGCTCTCTGTGGTCTGCGTCAAGCACCAAGAGCTTGGAATTTGAAGCTGAATCAAATATTGGTCCAAGGATTAAAGTTTCATCGATGTCTAAAGGAGTCGTCACTCTATCGAAAGGAAGTAAGTAATGAGCTTCTTGTTGTAGTCGTATATGTTGATGACTTGCTCGTTACTGGATCGTCACTGAGATTGATAGAGGAATTTAAACAAGAGATGGCCACTAGATTTGAGATGAGTGATCTTGGGATGTTGACCTATTACTTGGGTATCGAAGTTTTGCAAGGAAAAGATGATATTACTTTGAAACAAGACCAATATGCACGGAAAATACTTGAGGAGACAGGCATGGAATCATGCAACTCTACACACATACCCATGGAAATGAACTCAAGTCTATCTAAGGCATCAGACGAAAGGAGTATTGACGAAAAGGTTACCGAGCAGTATTGGTTGCCTACGTTATTTGTTACACACTCGTCCAGACCTCTCCTACAGCGTAGGAGTACTTAGCAGATATATGCAGGAACCAAAAGAATTTCATGAAGCAGCATTGAAGCAAGTTCTGAGATACTTACGGGGAAAATGTACTCTTGGACTTCGATTCTGTCGAGGAAAGGATGTGAAACTAACTGGTTACAGTGATAGCTCACATAACCTGGACGTAGATGATGGTAAAAGCACGAGTGGGCATATATTTTACTTTTGAAGCAGTCCTATAACCTGGAGTTCTATGAAACAGGAGATATTGGCACTATCAAGTTGTGAAACAGAATTTATGGCTGCAACAGAGGCAGGAAAGCAAGCTGTGTGGCTTCAAGGTTTCTCAGTGAGGTTGTGAATGAAGCATGTGTACGAGTGATCATCAGAGTTGACAAAAAATCAGAAATACAACTTGCTAGGAACCCTGTGTTTCACGGTCGCAACAAACACATTCATAGGAGGTTCCACTTTATACGTGAATGTGTTGAGAATGAACAGGTAAAGATTGAGCATGTACCTGGGAGTGAATAGAAAGCCAGCATACTGACTAAACCACTTGGAAGGACCAAGTTCGTTGAAATGAGAAGATTGATTGGAGTTGAGGATGTGAGTGAGTTCAAGCTTAAGGGGGAGTATGTTGGACTTAGCTTGAAGAAACCGTGAGCAACAAGTTATCTATTTCCTAGTTGGATTATGTTTTAAGTTTGGATAATGACCAAACATATTTTGTGTGTTTATCAACTAGAATAGGATATTGTCTATGTAATATAAATAGACATATCGTGTAATGAGAAAAGTGTGCGTGAGATTTGTGATTGAGAGCTTTGTGATTTACCTTTGATATTGAATAAGAGAAGGACTTCTTATTAAACCTTTGTGATTCAATAACTCTCATATCAGTTTAGGAGAAACTGATGAAGATGATGAAGAGACATTGAATCAAGAGGCTGAACCAGAAGGTACCTTTGGTGATAAATCAGGGCATGGAAAGATAAACCAGAGACCTGATTCTGATCAATACATGGAAGAAAGTTCATGGTGTAGAGAGCCATTCTATGGTCATGAAGCAAGGCAAAAATTGTCCATGGAGCCTTAACGGTTCATGGTATGATGGAACTAATTATAAAATCAGTGATGATGAAGCAAGGCAGTCCATCCATGAGAGGTTGAGATCCATGGAGATGATCTAGGCGTGACTGAAGAGGAGGAAGACATAAGTGAGTCTGGAAGAAATGTTAAAGAATTTCAACTCGTCTTGGCTGAAGAGGAAGAAGTTGAAAGTGAGGCGTGGAAGAAATGTTACTGAGTTTGAAAAGCACTCCAACTTTTCTGGTTATGACATAAGAAGCTTCTGCTTGTCAACAATGGGAGAACAACTTGAATACCTGGTACCACAGTTACCAACTATCCGACGAGGAGGCTGATGACGAATCTGTTGATACTTGACTAGAAATAAGGAGAATGGTTGAGGAGACTGATATCACTAAAATTACCTTAAGGAGTGACTTACTCTCTCAAATAAGATGTTCAGTTATAGTACTTAGGGATCGAATCCACAAGTAGCTAGGGTACACAATAGATAAGAAGTGTATATCAGTAAATAGTAGGATTGAGATTAAAGTAAATAGCAGTGTAGAAATCCTAATTGAGCAAGGCAGTTGCTCTACTAAATTGATTGAGGGTTGAAACTTAATTGAAAAGGTATTAGACTTATGGTTTTTATTCCAGTATTCAGCGATTATAATCCTATAGGTGCTAACTAGTTGTATGCATGATATTAAAGAGCTTAACCACTAAATAAAAAAATTGCCTTACTGAATAAGTATATTAACTAAATCTACTGACGTAAACAAGTATGTTCGATCAATAGCAGTGTCGATCGATTATTCTATAGGAATATTGATCGATTCACTTTTCACTACGTCGATCAGTTTCCGATGGGAAAATCAATCGTCGCGCTCCTAGTTAAGCCTTAAACGCGAGTAAAAAATACCCACTAAAACCCCTTGATCAAGCTCCTGCTATACTCTAGCAATTCCTAGCTTAATAGAATATATTCATGATATTCAGTAGTGTTTAAAGGTTGCTCAAATAATCTAAATCACTTACATCAATTTCTAGTTACCAATTCTAGAAAAAACATTAATATCATTCTATTAATAAATATCCCAAAAAGAAATCCCATACTTGGGGCTAATCCCCTTAACCTATTTAAACCCAAACCTAAGAAGTGAACTACTCAGACATGGCTAATAAATTCATCACACAAACAATGCAAATAAACTGCATAATAGATCGATAGATAATAATGGAGTTCCAATCAAAAATTTCTTTGGATCTTATCTCCAATGCTAAAAATCCTAAAACAATTTTACTATGAAAAATAAGAATACAAGAAAGCTCTCATTTTCTTAAAACACCATGACAAAGTATAAATACTTATGTTAAAATTTGCCAGGGATAATCTTGTAATTTGGTGAAGTCTTGGACTTCAAGTCGGCTGGGTCACGAATTGGCATTGTGCACCTTTGGTGTCGCTCGATGTCACAGAGTGTGCATCAATAGATTTTAATCCATGTCGACCTCATGTGTTAGTCGATATCCAAATCGGGTGATTTCTCTATTTCTCTCCAAACTGCTCCAAAAACATCACTTTCTTCCAAATTACTCTTGAACCTATAAATATGCTTAAAAGACTCTGTAATATAATAAATATATATTAAAACACTCATATACCATGACTAAAAGTATGTCAAATTTATGGTATATCAACTCCCCTTAGACTTACCCTTTTGCTTGTCCTCAAGCAAAACAAACATGCAGTCTCTCTGTAAGAGGTTTGAAAACAGCAGGTACTCAAAAATTTGACACTTTGAAATCATCACCTCTACAATATTGCAATCCATATCTAAGAAGTCATAATGACAGAAGCACATCATACCATATTCTAGCTTAGCAATGAAATTCATCTAGCCAGCAACTTAGCAAATACTATATGACAATCTCCTCAACCAACCTCATTTCTTAACATAAATAAAACTGCATGCTTTACCTTGTGAGTATCGATCACATGATGCAAGGATTTTCGAACAAGTATCTGGATCTGCAGGTAAAAGTTAGTTCCTATATTTTCTCTCTTCTAATTTCTTTCTCAAGTCAAAGTCCGCTTTTATTCCATGATTATTGACCAAGATTGGACATGTTTCCATGAAACGAGCCTTCATGGTTGTAGCTACCAAGTTCCATTCGAATCCTTTTTGTTGGAATTATTATGAATCAAGCCTTAATGGTTGTAGCCACAAAGTCATGTTCTAATTCCATCTAACTAAAATCTATATATATAAACAATATATTATTTTTATTTTTATTTTTATTTTTATTTTTATTTTTATTTTTATTTTTATTTTTATTTTTAATATAAACTACTAAACTAAATATCTCTACTTAAATATCTAGGATCGCAAAATAGAGAGAGAAAATATGATAAATCTACACAAGGCTTTACCTTCCAGACTTGTTTGAAGAATCCGATCCCATGTATATCAAGCCCCAAGACAAGCAGTTGTGTTAGGTATAGTGTTGGAGGTAAGCTTTCGTTCCTTCAAATAATCTAAGCAAGTGCGGATAGTTGACATGTTGATCCACTTTAGCATCTTTGGTACTATCTGTAATCACTAGATCTAGAATGGTGCTAAAGAGTGGTTTGATAACAAGTAAAAATCAATAAGTTCAGCATCCTTTTGAGCTTAATAAAAATATGTTTGAAAACAATTTTAATAACACTCATAATAAACCAATATCAGTAAACCCCCCCCCCCCCCAAACTTAAATTACATTGTCTCCAGTGTAAAACAACCGGAGTTATGGCGGATAAATAAATCATAAGGACTCAATGTAACAAGTAAGACTGATATACCTGAACAGATTGAATATCGATCGATGTGAAAAAGGATGCATCGATCGTTGCAGGTGACATCGTGTCGATCAATATCAACATGTCCTAGTTGGTCGACATGATGGTAATCTTTCTTCTTGGATCTGTTTTTTACTGCAAAAATAATGACGAAAATAAGTAATAAAAGAATATAAAACCAAATAAAAATACCTAATACAATAGTGGGTTGCCTCCAACTCAACGCTTTGTTATAGTCATTTAGCTTGACTTTGGAGGTATTGTCAGCTGATGTGTGGAAAAGCATCTACTTGTTGGAAAATAAGTATCCACATCATCCCTCCTTATTCTGAATCAAGTAGCCATGAAACTTCTTGTGGATTCATCAATTCTGGTCCTTCTCTCATCCATCTTGACTACTGCATCTGAGATTTTTTATAGCCTCTCTTGAAAGTTTTCAATGGTGGAACTATGCATCCCAATCTTATCAAAAGCATATACTGGCAGTTCCTTCAGTTCTTCTTGCACTAAATCAAGCATGGCCGGTGTGGGAACCGAAATTCGCACTGTCGATTTCCGTAAAATGAGGAAACTTAGGAAAACCCTAATTTTCCAGAGGACCCGGATCTCTGCAAGATCCAACGACAAGTAACCAAATAAATATGGAAAATATGAAAAACATGATAAAACGAATTAATAATGAATATAGATCTTATTTCAAATTCGCGAAAGAGCGTTGCGATCATTACAAGAGATTAAAAAGGATTTAGCCGCAGGGGCTGTCAGCGAGTTACCTAGAAACATAAAACTTTAAACCTAGTTGAGTTGCATCTCGATAACAAAAGACAAAAAGGATAAGAACAAAGGTTTTGATTGATTTCGGACTGAACCTTATGAAAGGCTACCTACGTAACCCTTTCGAGGATCAAGCCGGACGTACTTCAATTGATAGAGCTGGACAAGAGATCGAACTGCCTGGGCGAATTCTTCTAGTAATTGGGTGCCAGTCATAGAAACCGAACTTGTCGAGAATAAAGCCTCAGTTTCTAAGTGCAGAGAGTTCTAAGGCTAGAAAACTTGTAAAATTTCTGAGATCCTCCTCTCTTGACTTCGACCCTGTGCTTATATTCTCCTTCTCTAAGCGGATGGTCTTTCCTTTTTCGCCCCAATTCGCGTTTATCGGAAATCTTCCATTTATCTCAAACTTTCCATTTTTCTTTAGAAAACTTCTATTTTGTCTTCAAACTTTACATTTATCCAATCTGAGAATAATGAGTAATCCGTCATCATATCTTTGGGCTGGATCTTGTCTAAAGTCGCGAGTGGGTCTTTATCGCGTTTTAGGACTTTCTGAGCCGTTTTGTGATTTAGCTGTTTTACGATTTTAGACGAGATAATTCCATGATACGATGCCTTTTTCATAAAATATCATGAGTCAATCGTATAGTTTGGAAATTTTCGGTGTTTTGTTTAAACGTTTCTGTTTTATACAATTTACTCGAGGTTTTACGAAAAAACAAGTCTTTAGCGGTTTCTTTTATAAAATATCTCGAGTTAATCGTATAGTTTGGCAATGTCCAGTGTTTCGTTTAACCGTTGCCGTTTTATACGATTTACTCGAGGTTTTACGAGAAAACAAGTCTTTTGCGGTTTTAATCGTAAAACTCCAACGGTAAGACAAATCGAGACGAAACGATAGATGTTCCGATCACGGTTCAGAGTACGATCGAGTCGAGGGGCATGGACGGTTTGGTTTAGCTCGAAAAGACGACAAACTGGTCAAGCACAGCCAGCTCGCCGGTTGGCGAGCTGAACGGGTCAGTTCAGCTTGCCAACATGCGAGCTGGTCAAGCACGGCCAGCTTTCCTGGTCAAGCACGGCCAGCTTTCCTGAGCCAACAAACAAGAAGGTCTTTCTTGATTATTTCATACTTTGATACAAGTTTTCCGTAACTTTGTATCTCCGTAGAAAGTCTATAGTTTCTTGTACGCTTTTTCTGCGACTTTTAGCCATTGATTCTGTCGTGACTGATTTTGACCCCAAAAATTAGCCCCTGAGCTTATTAGAACCTTGAGCTTCTAGTGTGAGGTTCTAGTGAGTGATTAGACAATTGAAGGCAAGTTAGGCAAGTTAGGCGGAATTTATGGTTGAAAAGTTCCGTTGAAAGTGGTGTTCCCACTCTCATTGGAATGGAAAGCGGTAGGATTGGGGCTGCGCCTAGTGACGGCTGCCTACGTACCCTCTTGAAAGGATCAAGTCTTTCGTAGTTCGTCTCATAGTTAAGGTTCGTATGACCTGTTTTCCAGTGAGACCTTCACAGTTAAGTTATTCGTAGAGATTATCGAACATGGCGATATCGATGATGTTTTGTATCAGCCTCGAGACTTGCCTCGTAGGCTGTTTGCTTCGACCATGTGGGGCCATTATATTTTTGGACTGGCCGTATGCAGCTTCGAGTCTGTGCCACGTTGTGACCGTTTTTATTTTTACAAATTGTGTTTTGCGTTTTAAGAGCAAGTTTGTATTCGTATGAATGCGGAGGGAAGAATATGAGTTGTCATCTCATAGTCCAACTCTTTTTTTGTAGATCGCCCTTTTCGTTTGCTTGTTTTAGGATGTTTAGAATCTCGTGAGCGTTTAGATATGGACAAAGAGACATGCCTTTAGGATCTCATTTCATGCCTTGACACGTTAGAGACCAGTGTGTTGGGTTTAGGGTAAGACCTAGGTTTACTTTCGGTTTTAAGGCTTTGCGATGACTAATCGGCGTTCGTTTTTCCTGTTGTGATTTTAGCCTGATTTTATACCAATTTAAAGTCCGCGATAGGTTCTCGACTTTTACGACTTGTCTGGTTGGAATCGAGCATCCCCGAAGGTGCTGACCAAAATTTGGATTTCTTTATAGCGCTATTACCGTTGTGTCGGTGTATGATAGCGATCTTTGTGAGATAACTTAAGTTTGTTTAGGACTGTTGCGAGTTTGTTGTGATCAGCAACAAACTTAGGTGGTAGATGTTACCGTTTCTTGGACCTTCGCAAAGGATACATATCTTAAGAAGTTTTGCATGTTTTATTGTCGCGGAAGGACTGTTGGGTCTTCCAAGAAAGTGATTTTATCGAGGAAGGTATTTTTGTTGAAAAGCTGTTCTTCAAGCGTCTACGACGTCTCGCAATGCCAAAGATTGGTTTTTCTTTCATATGTTGCATTTTGTGTTCGAAACGTTCGCGGGTTTGAAGATGTTACGCGGTGTTGCAAGGGTTTTGTCTTAACCCTAATTTGCAGGAACATTTTGATTTGCTTGCGGACATTCGCAGCCAAAAATTATGTTCCAGTTTAGATGTTAAGTAGTTTGATTCATGCTAGAGCAATTAGGACCGAGGGGTCGCGTAAATTTGTCCCCAAAACAAAGTGTCTTCAATTTCAGTGCTTTGTGAAGTGTTGACCTTCTGTGATCTTTTTCATATACTTTAAGGATAACTCGTACGGCTTCAGAAGCTTTGTTACAAGTGTTTTCTTACACGTTGGATTTTGTAGGCAACTCGCTTCGGCAATAGAGTGAATTGTAAGGATGTAAAACTTAGTCGATTTTCGACAAATTTAGTTTGTTCGTTGAATGTTTCGGATTGGCGTGAAGGTTGTATTTAGCCGCATAGCCAAGGACGTAGATGGTAAAGGATTAGACCATGACACTTTCGTTCTGTTAATAAGGTCGAGTCGGTTTGGATTGTCCTTAAAGGGGATGTTGTAACCTAGCTCGGCATCAAAGTGAAGCGTGATAGGACAATGGCCAAGTAGCGTTTGTCGAGATTCATATGCCAAGTATGTCCATGATCGTAGAATTTTTTTTTTTCTGTTTTTAGGTTTGATTTATACGATGAAAGTTTTGTATAATCTTTCCTTTGTTCATATGGATGTTGTTTCTTTTTTTATCCGAGGGAGACAATGCCTAAGAAACTCGATGCAGAGCCCGTGCAGAGTCAGTCGCGAGGTGGTGGCATTATCGGATGTTGTCGAGAGGAATGAGAGCGGACTGTGAGCCGCAAGGCTAAAGAATGATATCTTTCAGATCGTGGTGCAAGGAAACAAAGTTTTAGATTGGTTGTCCAATGTCAGATTGTACGGCTTTGCTATATGGAAAGTACTTTTCACAGAACCTGTTACGTTTACTTTCAAAAGTTACTTCGTACGTCAAGGTCTTCGACTATACGGAGGATTTCTTGCCTAAGTAACGGGGGGTGAATTTAGTAAATTGACACGACGTATGGAGATGTCAAAATAACGAAGCTTCCACGAATTTTTGAGAAAACTTTTCTGCTTTGTTTTTTGATTCTTCAGTGATAGTATCTTGGAGTCGCTCACGGAGTTTTGCCAAAGGTTATTTCACCGAGATCTAGTCGCGAAACTTTTTAGCGGGTTTCTTGCGCGGAACGAATCACTTGACCAGCAATAGGATCAGTCGGCGAGCAGGGAGGACGTATTCTCTGTTGCTGCTTCTTGTCTTCTCGATTTTTCTTTGTCGCAAATGTTCTTGATATTATTCTGTGACTCACTTGGTTCAACGGAAAATGAGAGCAACGCTTTGATGCGTATAGATTTCTCGTATAATTTGTTGACTTTTATACGAAACTTGTTTTATCAAAGGTTTTCTAATTGCATGATTGCGGTGAGAGATGCTGTATAGTCCTCGAGATTATTTCCCAAATGGTTTGGATCAGTTCTTAGAATTTAGACGAATCTCAGATCGTCGTTTGCTTTTTGGATGATTTTGACGAGGCATCACATTGTCTGGATATTTTTCCGCCTATTTTTGCGAGAGTTTGCTTTATAGAAAGCGTTTTTTTGATGCGAAGAAAAATGTTTTTTGAAATATGGGAGTATACGAGATTTGCGTTAGTTTCATTGATGATTTGGGACTGCCTCTTCTTCGTTCTTCGTCTTTTGACTTACTTTCGTATGAATCAGTCTTCGACGAAATACCAACAAGAATATCGGAGTAAGGAAGGTATTTTAACTGACTATGTGTGCTTCGTATATTGTTGAAAAATCCATCACACGTGTATGATTATATGTTTTTTACTTAATGTGGCGGAATTTTGTAAAAACGGATTGCGTTCAGAGAGTTCAAATCCTTGTATAGTTTAGGTAACTCTGGTGTTGAGTCAATCGTTGCCGTTTTAGATGATCGATTCGAACTTATACGAGAAAGCAAGTTTTTGCGTTTTTTTATCGTTAAGTTCCAACGGTTACTCTGATTGGGACGAAACGAAAAGCGTTTCGATCGAGATTCAAGATAGAAACATTTTGAGCCGTCGAGCTTGTCCAACTCGCCCAGTGGCGAGTCGGTGAGTACAGTCCCAATTCGTCGAGCCGGCTTGTTTTTTGTCGTAAAATCTTAACGGAAATTCCGATTGAGACGAACCAAAAACCGTGGAATTATTGTTTGGAGTACGATCAGGCTCACCATGGTTGTGAGTTGGATGGTGCGGACCCTCGGGGAAAAGTAAATGCCTCGAGGGCGAGGTGAAAGGCCGACCGGCTCACCGGATGGGGAGCTGGATGGTACGGTCCAGCTCGCTAAGACGGCGAGCTGGTTGAGCTCGGCCAGCTCGCCATCTTGGCGTGCTGGATGGTAAGGACCATCGGGGAAAATTCAGTGCCTCGAGGGAGAGGTGAAACGTCGACCAGCTTGCCGAGGTGGCGAGCTGGGTTGCTTGGTCAACTTACCGTCTTGGCGAGTTGGATAGTATCGCCCAGCTCGCTAACTCCACGAATAGCCTAGGAATTATTTTTTGCGAGCAACCTAGAGATTTTCCGCGAGTAACCTAGAGTATTTTCCGCGAGTAACCTAGGGTTATTCTGCGAGTAACCTAGGGTTTTACCGCGAGTAACCTAGGGTTTTTTTTGCGAGTAACATAGGGTTTTTTTCCGCGAGTAACCTAGGGTTTTTCCGCGAGTAACCTAAGGCTTTTCCGCGAGTAACCTAGGGTTTTTCTGCGGTAACCTAGGGTTTTTTACCGGGAGTAACCTTGGGTTTTTCAACTAGTAACCCTAGGGTTTTTCCGCGAGTAACCTAGGGTTTTATGCGGTTTCTGGGAGAGCAAGTTTTATTTTTCCGAAAAGTTCTTGGAAAACGTCTTTTGGTCAACCCATACGTAATGAGATTTGTCCAACTCAGAAAAACAATTAAGGGGTTTGATAGATTTTATTGATGCCCTTTGTGTTTAGAGAGAGAAATCGCGAGCAAGTTTTGTTGCTCCTCTCGTGGCGAAAAGTCGCGATCAGGTTCTTGATTTTTTTAAGTACTACAGCGTTTGCATTAGCGTTGGCTATAGGAATAGTCGCTTCTGGAGTTGTTTTACCAACGTTTTTGCGAGCTGCGACTTTGTCTTTAATATATCCAGACATCGTTTTGATCAAGCGTTTTGCGGCTATGAGTTTGAGTAATCCGTAGCCCCCCTCCTTCTAGCGCCAAACTATGGGAACCGAAATTCGCTCTTTTGATTTCCGTAAAATAAGGAAACTTAGGAAAACCCTAATTTTCCAGAAGACCCGTATCTCTGCAAGAGCCAACGACAAGTAACCAAATAAATACGAAAAATATGAAAACATGATAAAATGAATTTATAAAGAAAATATATCTTATTTCGAATTCGCGTAAGAGCGTTGCGATCATTACAAGAGATTATAAAGGCTTTGACCGCAGGGGTCATCAGCGAGTTACCTAGCAACATAAAACTCTAAACCTAGTTTAGTTGCAGCTCGATAACAAATGACGAAAAGGATAAGAAAAAATGTTTTGATTGATTTCGGACTGAACCTGATGAAAGGCTGCCTAAGTACCCCTTTCGAGGATCAAGACGAACGTAGTTCAATTCATAGAGCTGGACAAGAGATCAAACTGCCTGGGCGAGTTGTCTAGTAATTGGGTGCTAGTCATAGAAACCGAACTTGTCTAGAATAAAACATAAGTTTCTAAGTGCAGAGAATTCTAAGTCTAGAAAAGTTGTAAAAGTTCGGAGATCCTCCTCTCTTGACTTTGACCTTGTGCTTATATACTCCTCCTCTAGGCGGTTGGTCTTTTCTTTTTTTGCCCCGATTCGCGTTTATCGGAAATCTTCCTTTTGCAACCTATATCAACACTTCAACTCCACGCTTTAAAAAAAAAAAGGTAAGAAGGCTAAGCACCCTTACAGTCCACCAAAAAAGGAACCAGCCATAGAAGAGCCCACTATCAAGCAAGCAAAGACTTCACAACCGAGCTCACTACAACTTCCAAAAATGCCAGCAAACCGTCCAACATCAAAAGGACATTCAGAACCTATAGAAAGCAAGGCCACAGTTGTCCATATCATAAGAGGTCCACGGCCTGAAAATAAAGCTATGGCCCAAGGTTTCCAAAAACCACCAGCATCATCAAATCAAAGTAAGTCTTCTAATCCTAAGAGTGTTAAAAGAGGACACTTTGCTGTAAATTTTCCATCTAGAAAATTATTAGAATGCACATCACTGGAATTGAAACCAGAGCAAAGTAAAACAAGTGATAGTCTTGTTACTTTAGAACTTTTAAATTCTCGATTTATGCACTTGTATTTGTCAAAGAGTTTTGATCCAGGTATAAAGCAAGATGACAGGGATAGGGAAAGTGTCTGACTTGTCCATAAAACGTTAAAGAATATGTCAAAAACATTAAAAGCACAAAAGCTGCCAAAGAGAAAATCATTCTTCAACTAGCTGAACCATTTGGGTAAGTTTAAATTTTACTTGTCTAAATATTACTTTGTCCAAATTATAAATTCTCAAACACATATATAATTCAATTTTTTCTGCCAAAAGTGTTGAGATCATTTTAGGAACAAAGGCAAAGGATCCCATAGATGCCCCACACAAGGAGATCATAAGGTGTTTTAATGCCAAAAGAAAGCAAGAAGTTACCATCAACAACTTCTTAATTTCAGACGCACCATCAGATCATAAAACAACATCTGGAAGTCAAGATCAATATAACTGATTAGTTTTTTCGTTTTTACTCAAAGGAGAGCCACCAGATTTGCCACCACAGATCAAACCGACAAACTGCCAAGGTAAGTCCCTAGAATCTCAAAAGAGGATGAACCTGACTTGATCTATCTTGGCTATCTTGGTGCAGGTTTTCTAGTTTTGAGGTCAAAACCTTTTCAAGAGAGTGGGGATGTTGTGGTCACAGAAACTAGACCTGAACTAGAGGCCAACCAAATGCACTATTCAGCCAACCGAAAAACCAACAAGGACATGTGTGCGGTAAAAACGGCGTTTCTCACTAGCCAGGAGAAATTTTACCATGAAAACAGTTATCATGTATTCTAAACTCTACAAGGAGTCAAATACAATTGGAATCAAAACATGATTTTCTCGGAACAGGAAGATATTAATTTTACAAATCGGAGGTTCTACAACATGTCCATCTGTGAGTATCCGACTTTAGAAGTGGATTCTGACCCAATGGAGAACCGTTCCGATCTAAAAAAACTCATGTAATTTAATATTGATATGTTAGCTTTCCAACAATTCCATAATGAGGAGAAATGGCCAAGTAAATATGAAGTTATGGCCCAATTGTCTAAACCGGTCAAACCAGTTCTGCTTTTTCCTGATTTGGAGTCTAACCGGTTCAATCAGCCTCAGACCAAACATTGGAAAGCAGGAGATCATCTTAAACTTCCATAGTATACATCCAACCATCAATAAGAGTCAGAGACGTTCCTACAATGCACCAGCATCTATCAGATTATTCAGAATCAACCAAGACTATACTTGCTATTTTTGGAGTCAAAAACCATCAATTCTCAACAGCTATTTTTCCTTGAGTTTATGCACGACATCAGAACCTTCCAAGCCATACCAAAGATCCCAAGGAAGCTTATCCCCTTAAACCGTCCAGGTTTAAGGATAATCAAGTTTCTGACTTGCATCTAAAAATCCCACAAAATGGTCCAATGGTTAATTAGCTTTCGATTTCTTTCTTTGTTTTTAATTTGCTTCCTTTCTTTTCTCTTTATGAACGTTAGACTAATATTCCTGAGAATTATAATAGCTCATTGTCGACCAATGTACAAACCACCTTTCAATCTAAGAATTTATAAAAGTTTATTCAGCTTTTATTGTTCTTTGCATAAAGTTTTGGTCTTTAAATTTCATGAAGAGGGTCTTTGTAGTTTCTACTGATTTTTTTGGTTCAAAGGTCCTTGTGTGATTCAAAAGTCTTGATATCACTGATTGAGAGAGTCAATTGACCCACCAGATCGAGAGAGTCAATCCTTATCCAGCAATCATCATCTATCCATCATCCATCATCAACCATTTCATCCCATTTATTTGTTTTGTTTTTGTTTCTGTTTTCATTATTTATAAACTCATTGTTTTTCCTTTTTTTCAGGATAGCTTGGACTTGAAAGGACAGAAAGTCGGCCATCTTCACCCTCTTTCCATCTGATCTTCATCTTCATCGATAAGATCGACCCATTGCCCATCCATCTCATTGACCCAGCTTCCGTGCCTGTAACATCTGGACTCAAGGCGCTCCCCGTTGAAGAGAAGGAAGTTCCCATTGAGCAGGGGATGGATGGGTTGGCCGACCCGGTCGTCGGGGATCCTTCGGAGCAAGAGTGACCTGTCTGTTGTTTTTTTCTCTTTTTTTAGTTCTGCAGCCCACCTATGTTGTACCCTTGATTTGGAATTGATTTTTTTTGTGGGGCTTTATGTAACCCTTGGATTGTTTTCTTATTGCTTTGGTTCTTTGACGTTTCAGGATGTTATGTTTCCTTAAACTTTGTTTGAGATCTTCATTTTGGCTGTGATTTTGGATGTCGATTGATTGGACATCTGGTCATTGATCGTCCTTTGTGTGCAGTGTAGAAATCCTAATTGAGCAAGGCAGTTTCTCTACTAAATTGATTGAGGGTTGAAACTTAATTGAAAAGGTATTAGACTTATGGTTTTTATTCCAGAGATTATAATCCTATAGGTGCTAACTAGTTGTATGCATGATATGAAAGAGCTTAACCACTAAATAAAAAAACTGCCTTACTGAATAAGTCTATTAACTAAATCTACTGACGTAAACAAGTATGTTCGATCAATAGCAGTGTCGATCGATTATTCTATAGGAATATTGATCGATTCACTTTTCACTACGTCGTTCAGTTTCCGATGGGAAAATCAATCGTCGCGCTCCTAGTTAAGCCTTAAACGCGAGTTAACAATACCCACTAAAACCCCTTTATCAAGCTCTTGCTATACTCTAGCAATTCCTAGCTTAATATAATAGATTCATGATATACAGTGTTGTTTAAAGGTTGCTCAAATAATCTAAATCACTTAGATCAATTTCTAGTTAGCAATTCTAGAAAAAAAACATTAAGATCATTCTATTAATAAATATCCCAACAAGAAATCCTATAGTTGGGGCTAATCCCCTTAACCTATTTAAACCCAAACCTAAGAATTGAACTACTCAGACATGGCTAATAAATTCATAACACAAACAATGCAAATAAAGTGCATAATAGATCGATAGATAATAATGGAGTTCCAATCAAAAATCTCTTTGGATCTTATCTCCAATGCTAAAAATCCTAAAACAATTTTACTATGAAAAATAAGAATACAATAAAGCTCTCATTTTCTTAAAACACCATGACAAAGTATAAATACTTAGGTTAAAATTCGCCAGAGATAATCTTGTAATTTGGTGAAATCTTGGACTTCAAGTCGGCTGGGTCACGAATTGGCATTGTGCACCTTTGGTGTCGCTCGATGTCACAGAGTGTGCATCAATAGATTTTAATCACTCCATGTCGACCTCATGTGTTGGTCGATATCCAAATCGGGTGATTTCTCTATTTCTCTCCAAACTGCTCCAAAAACATCACTTTCTTCCAAATTACTCTTGAACCTATAAATATGCTTAAAAGACTCTGTAATATAATAAATAGATATTAAAACACTCCTATACCATGACTAAAAGTAGGTCAAATACATGGTATATCAACTCCCCTAGACTTACCCTTTTGCTTGTCCTCAAGCAAAACAAACATGCAGTCTCTCTGTAAGAGGTTTGAAAACAGCAGGTACTCAAAAATTTGACACTTTGAAATCATTACCTCTACAATATTGCAATCCATATCTAAGAAGTCATAATGACAGAAGCACATCATACCATATTTTACCTTAGCAATGAAATTCATTTAGCCAGCAACTTAGCAAATACAATATGACAATCCCCTCAACCAACCTCATTTCTTAACATAAATAAAACTGCATGCTTTACCTTGGGAGTATCGATCACATGATGCAAGGATTTTTGAACAAGTATCTAGATCTGCAGGTAAAAGTTATTTCCTATATTTTCTCTCTTTTAATTTCTTTCTTGAGTCAAAGTCCGCTTTTATTTCATGATTATTGACAAAGATTGGAAATGTTTCCATGAAACAAGCCTTCATGGTTGTAGCTACCAAGTTCCATTCGAATCCTTTTTGTTGGAATCATTATGAATCAAGCCTTAATGGTTGTAGCCACCAAGTCATGTTCTAATTCCATCTAACTAAAATCTATATATATAATCAATATATTATTTTTATTTTTATTTTTATTTTTATTTTTATTTTTAATATAAACTACTAAACTAAATATCTCTACTTAAATATCTAGGATCGCAAAATAGAGAGAGAAAATATGATAAATCTACACAAGGCTTTACCTTCCAGACTTGTTTGAAGAATCCGATCCCATGTATATCAAGCCCCAAGACAAGCAGTTGTGTTAGGTATAGTGTTGGAGGTCAGCATTCGTCCCTTCAAACAATCTAAGCAAGTGTGGATAGTTGACATGTTGATCCACTTTAGCATCTTTGGTACTATCTGTAATCACTAAATCTAGAATGGTGCTAAAGAGTGGTTTGATAACAAGTACAAATCAATAAGTTCAGCATCCCTTTGAGCTTAGTAAAAATATGTTTTGAAAACAATTTTAATAACACTCATAATAAACCAATATCAGTAACCCCCCCCCCCACTTAAATTACATTGTCTCCAGTGTAAAACAACCGGAGTTATGGCGGATAAATAAATCATAAGGACTCAATGTAACAAGTAAGACTGATATACCTGACCAGATTGAATATCGATCGATGTGTAAAAGGATGCATCGATCGTTGAAGGTGACATCGTGTCGATCAATATCGACATGTCCTAGTTGGTCGACATGATGGTAATCTTTCTTCCTGGATCTTTTTTTTACTGCAAAAATAATGACAAAAATAAATAGTAAAAGAATATAAAACCAAATAAAAATACCTAATACAATAGTGGGTTGCCTCCCACTCAACGCTTTGTTATAGTCATTTAGCTTGACTTTGGAGGTATTGTGAGCTGATGTGTGGAAAAGAAGCTACTTGTTGGAAAATAAGTATCCACATCATCCCTCCTTATTCTGAATCAAATAGCCATGAAACTTCTTGTGGATTCATCAATTCTGGTCCTTCTCTCATCCATCTTGACTACTGCATCTGAGATGTTTTATAGCCTCTCTTGAAAGTTTTCAATGGTGGAATTTTGCATCCCAATCTTATCAAAAGCATATACTGGCAGTTCCTTCAGTTCCTCCTGCACTAAATCAAGCATGGCCGGTGTGGGAACCGAAATTCGCACTGTTTCCGTAAAATGAGGAAACTTAGGAAAACCCTAATTTTCCAGAGGACCCGGATCTCTGCAAGATCCAACGACAAGTAACCAAATAAATATGTAAAATATGAAAAACATGATAAAAACGAATTAATAATGAATATAGATCTTATTTCAAATTCGCGTAAGAGCATTGCGATCATTACAAGAGATTATAAAGGATTTAGCCGCAGGGGCTGTCAGCGAGTTACCTAGAAACATAAAACTCTAAACCTAGTTGAGTTGCATCTCGATAACAAAAGACAAAAAGGATAAGAACAAATGTTTTGAATGATTTCGGACTGAACCTTATGAAAGGCTATCTACGTACCCCTTTCGAGGATCAAGCCGGACGTAGTTCAATTGATAGAGCTGGACAAGAGATCGAACTGCCTGGACAATTTCGTCTAGTAATTGGGTGCCAGCCATCGAGAGTTTTTCTCTATTTTGTAGTTTATACGTTCATATTATATATGCTAAAAAATGTTAATAAGCACATATATCTATATATGCTGCAGCAATGCGGTTAGTAGTTATGTACTCGTAAAAACTGAAAAATACTAGACAAGCTGTTGAATGAATTAGTTTAACATAGTAAATGTTTCGAGCTTATTCTATCATAACTCCAAACAATTCGTTGTTATTAATATTATCGTATCATGGGGCAAAAAAAATACAGAGATAAATTAACACGGTCGAAAATTTCAAATATCACCCTCAATATTTTTTTTTGTTTGAACATCAATAATCCTCAATATTAAACTTTAACAATGGTTAATAACACTATTAGACAAGATGTTGAATCGATTGGTGTAACATACTAACTTATTAAATGTTTCGAGTTTATTCTATCATAACTCCAAACAATTCAATGATATTTATGTTACTGTACCATGGACTAGTGAAAAAGTAGAGATAAATTAACACGGTTGAAAACTTCAATTTCCACTCTCGAACTTGTCGAGAATAAAGCCTAAGTTTCTAATTGCAGAGAGTTCTAAGGCTAGAAAACTTGTAAAATTTCTGAGATCCTCCTCTCTTGACTTCGACCCTGTGCTTATATACTCCTCCTCTAAGCGGATGGTCTTTCCTTTCTCGCCCCGATTCCCGTTTATCGGACATCTTCCATTTATCTCGATCTTTCCATTTTTCTTTAGAAAAATTCTATTTTGCCTTTAAACTTCACATTTATCCATTCTGAGAATAATGAGTAAACCTTCATCATATCTTTGGGCTGGATCTTGTCTAAAGTCGCGAATGGGTCTTTATCGAGTTTTTGGACTTTCTGAGCCGTTTTGTGATTTAGCCGTTTTACGATTTTAGACGAGATAATTCCATGATACGATGCCTTTTTCATAAAATATCTTGAGTCAATCGTATAGTTTGGCAATTTCCGGTGTTTTGTTTAATCGTTTCTGTTTTATACAATTTACTCGAGGTTTTACGAAAAAACAAGTCTTTAGCGGTTTCTTTTATAAAATATCTCGAGTTAATCGTATAGTTTGGCAATGTCCAGTGTTTTATTTAACCGTTGCCGTTTTATACGATTTACTCAAGGTTTTACGAGAAAACAAGGCTTTTGCGGTTTTAATCGTAAAACTCCAACGGTAAGACAAATCGAGACGAAACGAGAGATGTTCCGATCACGGTTTAGAGTACGATCGAGTCGAGGGGCATGGACGGTTTGGTAGCTCGAAAATACGACAAACTGGTCAAGCACGGCCAGCTCGCCGGTTGGCGAGCTGGACGGGTCAGTTCAGCTTGCCAACATGCGAGCTGGTCAAGCACAGCCAGCTTTCCTGTTGGCGAGCTGGACGGGTCAGTTCAGCTCACCAACCGGCGAGCTGGTCGGTTGTTCGGTTTTGATAGTTTCTCATTTTATCGACCTGAGATCCTTTCGGAGAATATAAGGAGAAATAATCGTAGACGTTGATTTTGAGGTTACCGTTTTTGACCCCAACAAACAAGAAGGTCTTTCTTGATTATTTCATACTTTGATACGAGTTTTCCGTAACTTCGTATCTCCGTAGAAAGTCTATAGTTTCTTGTACACTTTTTCCGCGACTTTTAGCCATTGATTCTGTCGTGACCGATTTTGACCCCAACAATTAGCCCCCGAGCTTATTAGAACCTTGAGCTTCTAGTGTGAGGTTCTAGTGAGTGATTAGACAATTTAAGGCAAGTCAGGCAAGTTAGGCGGAATTTATGGTTGAAAAGTTCCGTTGAAAGTGGTGTTCCCACGCTCATTGGAATGGAAAGCGGTAGGATTGGGGCTGCGCCCAGTGACGGCTGCCTACGTACCCTCTTGAAGGGATCAAGTCTTTCGTAGTTCGTCTCAGAGTTAAGGTTCGTATGACCTGTTTTCCAGTGAGACCTTTACAGTTTAGTTATTCGTAGATATTATCGAACATGGCGATATCGATGATGTTTTGTATCAGCCTCAAGGCTTGCCTCGTAGGCTGTTTGCTTCTACCATGTGGGGCCATTATATTTTTGGACTGGCCGTATGCAGCTTCGAGTATGTGCCGCTTTGTGACTGTTTTTCTTTTTGCAAATTGTTTTTTGCGTTTTAAGAGCAAGTTTGTATTCGTATGAATGCGGAGGGAAGAATATGAGTTGCCATCTCATAGTCCAACTCTTTTTTTGTAGATCGCCCTTTTCGTTTGCTTGTTTTAGGATGTTTAGAATCTCGTGATCGTTTAGATATGGACAAAGAGACATGCCTTTAGGATCTCATTTCATGCCTTGACACGTTAGAGACCAGTGTGCTGGGTTTAGGGTAAGACCCAGGTTTACTTTCGGTTTTAAGGCTTTGCGATGACTAATCGGCGTTCGTTTTGCCTGTTGTGATTTTAGCCTGATTTTATACCAATTTAAAGTCCGCGATAGGTTCTCGACTTTTACGACTTGTCTGGTTGGAATCGAGCATCCCCGAAGGTGCTGACCAAAATTTGGATTTCTTTATAGCGCTATTACCGTTGTGTCGGTGTATGATAGCGATCTTTGTGAGATAACTTAAGTTTGTTTAGGACTGTTGCGAGTTTGTTGTGATCAGCAACAAACTTAGGTGGTAGATGTTACTGTTTCTTGGACCTTCGCAAAGGATACATATCTTAAGAAGTTTTGCATGTTTTATTGTCGCGGAAGGACAGTTGGGTCTTCCAAGAAAGTGATTTTATCGAGGAAGGTATTTTTGTTGAAAAGCTGTTCTTCAAGCGTCTACGACGTCTCGCAATGCCAAAGATTGGTTTTTCTTTCATATGTTGCATTTTGTGTTCGAAACGTTCGCGGGTTTGAAGATGTTACGCGGTGTTGCAAGGGTTTTGTCTTAACCCTAATTTGCAGGAACATTTTGATTTGCTTGCGGACATTCGCAGCCAAAAATTATGTTCCAGTTTAGATGTTAAGTAGTTTGATTCATGCTAGAGCAATTAGGACTGAGGGGTCGCGTAAATTTGTCCCCGAAACAAAGTGTCTTCAATTTCAGTGCTTTGTGAAGTGTTGACCTTCTGTGATCTTTTTCATATACTTTAAGGATAACTCGTACGGCTTCAGGAGCTTTGTTACAAGTGTTTTCTTACACGTTGGATTTTGTAGGCAACTCGCTTCGGAAATAGAGTGAATTGTAAGGATGTAAAACTTAGTCGATTTTCGACAAATTTAGATTGTTCGTTGAATGTTTCGGCTTGGCGTGAAGGTTGTATTTAGCCGCATAGCCAAGGACGTAGATGGTAAAGGATTAGACCATGACACTTTTGTTCTGTTAATAAGGTCGAGTCGGTTTGGATCGCCCTTAAAGGGGATGTTGTAATCTAGCTCGGCATCAAAGTGAAGCGTGATAGGACAAGGGCCAAGTAGCGTTTGTCGAGATTCATATGCCAAGTGCGTCGATGATCGTAGAATTTTTTTTTTCTGTTTTTAGGTTTGATTTTTACGATGAAAGTTTTGTATAATCTTTCCTTTGTTCATATGGATGTTGTTTCTTTTTTTTATCCGAAGGAGACAATGCCTAAGAAGCTCGATGCAGAGCCCGTGCAGAGTCTGTCGCGGGGTGGTGGCATTATCGGATGTAATCAAGAGGAATGAGAGCGGATGCCTGTGAGCCGCAAGGCTAAAGAATGATATCTTCAGATCGTGGTGCGAGGAAACAAAGTTTTAGATTGGTTGTCCAATGTCAGATTGTACGGCTTTGCTATATGGAAAGTACTTTTCGCAGAACCTGTTATGTTTACTTTCAAAAGTTACTTTGTACGTCAAGGTCTTCGACTATACGAAGGATTTCTTGCATAAGTAACGGGCGGTGAATTTAGTAAATTGACGCGACGTATGGAGATGTCAAAATAACGAAGCTTTCGCAAATTTTTGAGAAAACTTTTCTGCTTTGTTTTTTGATTCTTCGGTGATAGTTTCTTGGAGTCACTCACGGAGTTTTACCAAAGGTTATTTCACCGAGATCTAGTCGCGAAACTTTTTAGCGGGTTTCTTGCGCAGAACGAATCACTTGACCAGCAATAGGATCAGTCGGCGAGCAGGGAGGACGTATTCTCTATTGCTGCTTCTTGTGTTCTTGGTTTTTCTTTGTCGCAAATGTTCTTGATATTATTCTGTGACTCACTTGGTTCAACGAAAATGAGAGCAACGCTTTGATGCCTATGGATTTCTCGTATATTTGTTGACATTTATACGAAACTTGTTTTATCAAAGGTTTTCTAATTGCATGATTGCGGTGAGAGATGCTGTATAGTCCTCGAGATTATTTCCCAAATGGTTTGGATCAGTTCTTAGAATTTAGACGAATCTCAGATCGTCGTTTGCTTTTGGGATGTTTTTGACGAGGCATCACATTGTCCGGATATTTTTCCGCCTATTTTTGCGAGAGTTTGCTTTATAGAAAGCGTTTTTTTATGCGAAGAAAAATGTTTTTTGAAATATGGGACTGCCTCTTCTTCGTTCTTCGTCTTTTGACTTATTTTCATATGAATCGGTCTTCGACGAATTACCAACAAGAATATCGGAGTGAGGAAGGTATTTTAACTAACTATGTGTGCTTCGTATATTGTTGAAAAATCCATCACACTTTTATGATTATATGTTTTTGACTTAATGTGGCGGAATTTTGTAAAACCGGATTGCGTTTAGAGAGTTCAAATCCTTGTATAGTTTAGGTAACTCTGGTGTTGAGTCAACCGTTGCCGTTTTAGATGATCGATTCGAACTTTTACGAGAAAGCAAGTTTTTGTGTTTTATTTATCGTAAAGTTCCAACGGTTACTCTGATTGGGACGAAACGAAAAGCGTTTCGATCGAGATTCAAAATAAAAGTTGTAAAAGTTCTGAAATCCTCCTCTCTTGACTTCGACCTTGTGCTTATATACTCCTCCTCTAGGCGGTTGGTCTTTTCTTTTTTGCCCCGATTCGCGTTTATCGGAAATCTTCCATTTTCAACCTATATCCACACTTCAACTCCACGCTTTAAAAAAAAAAGAGGTAAGAAGGCTAAGCACCCTTATAGCCCACCAAAAAAGGAACCAGCCTTAGAAGAGCCCACTATCAAGCAAGCAAAGACTTCACAGCCGAGCTCACTACAACTTCCAAAAATGCCAGCAAACCGTCCAACATCAAAAGAACATTCAGAACCTACAGAAAGCAAGGCCACAGTGGTCCATATCATAAGAGGTCCACAGCCTGAAAATAAAGCTATGGCACAAGGTTTCCAAAAACCACCAGCATCATCAAATCAAAGTAAGTCTTCTAATCCTAAGAGTGTTAAAATTCAAACATGGTATAAAGGTTATAAAAGAGGACACTTTGCTGTAAATTGTCCGTGTAGAAAATTATTAGAATGCACATAACTGGAACTGAAACCAGAGCAAAGTAAAACAAGTGATAGTCTTGTTACTTTAGAACTTTTAAATTCTCGATTTATGCACTTGTCTTTGTCAAAGAGTTTTGATCCAGGTATAAAGCAAGATGACAGGGACAGGGACAGTATCTGACTTGTCCACAAAACGTTAAAGAATATGTCAAAAACATTAAAAGCACACAAGCTGCCAAAGAGAAAATCATTCTTCAACTAGCTGAACCATTTGGGTAAGTTTAAATTTTACTTGTCTAAATATTACTTTGTCCAAATTATAAATTCACAAACACATATATAATTCAAATTTTTCTGCCAAAAGTGTTGAGATCATTTTAGGAACAAAGGCAAAGGATCCCATAGATGCCCCACACAAGGAGATCATAAGGTGTTTTAATGCCAAAAGAAAGCAAGAAGTTACCATCAACAACTTCTTAATTTCAGACGCACCATCAGATCATAAAACAACATCTGGAAGTCAAGATCAATATAACTGAGTAGTTTTTTCGTTTTTACTCAAAGGAGAGCCACCAGATTTGCCACCACAGATCAAACTGACAAAATGCCAAGGTAAGTCTCTAGAATCTCAAAAGAGGATGAACCCGACTTGATCTATCTTGGCTATCTTGGTGCAGGTTTTCTAGTTTTGAGGTCAAAACCTTTTCAAGAGAGTGGGGATGTTGTGGTCACAGAAACTACACCTGAACCAGAGGCCAACCAGATGCACTATTCAGCCAACCGAAAAACCAACAAGGACATGTGCGCGGTAAAAATGGCGTTTCTCACTAGCCAGGAGAAATTTTACCATGAAAACAATTATCATGCATTCTAAACTCAACAAGGAGTCAAATACAATTGGAATCATACCAAGATTTTCTCGGAACAGGAAGATATTAGTTTTACAAATCAGAGGTTCTACAACCTGTCCATATGTGAGTATCCGACTTTAGAAGTGGATTCTGACCCAATGGAGAACCGTTCCAACCTAAAAAAAACTCATGGAATTTAATATGGATATGTTAGCTTTCCAACAATTCCATAATGAGGAGAAATGGCCAATTAAATATGAAGTTATGGCTCAATTGTCTAAACCGGTCAAACCAGTTCTGCACTTTCCTGATTTGGAGTCTAACCGGTTCAATCAGCCTCAGACCAAACATTGGAAATCAGGAGATCATCTTAAACTTCCATAGTATACATCCAACCATCCATAAGAGTCAGAGACGTTCCTACAATGCACCAGCATCTATCAGATTATTCAGAATCAACCAAGACTATACTTGCTATTTTTGGAGTCAAAAACCATCAATTCTCAACAGCTATTTTTCCTTGAGTTTATGCACGACATCAGAACCTTCCAAGCCATACAGAAGATCCCAAGGAAGCTTATCACCTTAAACCGTCCAGGTTTAAAGATAATCAAGTTTCTGATTTGCAGCTAAAAATCCCACAAAATGGTCCAATGGTTAGTTAGCTTTCGATTTCTTTCTTTGTTTTTGATTTGCTTCCTTTCTTTTCTCTTTATGAACGTTAGACTAATATTCCTGAGAATTATATCAGCTCATTGTCAACCAATGTACAAACCACCTTTCAATCTAAGAATTTATAAAAGTTTATTCAGTTTTTATTGTTCTTTGCATAAAGTTTTGGTCTTTAAATTTCAAGAAGAGGGTCTTTGTAGTTTCTACTGATTTTTTTGGTTCACAGGTCCTTGTGTGATTCAAAAGTCTTGATATCACTGATTGAGAGAGTCAATCGACCCACCAGATCGAGAGAGTCAATCCTTATCCAGCAATCATCATCTATCCATCATCCATCATCAACCATTTCATCCCATTTATTTGTTTTGTTTCTGTTCCTGTTTTCATTATTTATAAACTCATTGTTTTTCTTTTTTTTCAGGATAGCTTGGACTTGAAAGGACAGAAAGTCGGCCATCTTCACCCTCTTTCCATCTGATCTTCATCTTTATCGATAAGATCGACCCATTGCCCATCCATCTCATTGACCCAGCTTCCGTGCCTGTAACATCTGGACTCAAGGTGCTCCCTGTTGAAGAGAAGGAAGTTCCCATTGAGTAGGGGATGGATGGGTTGGCCGACCCGGTCGTCGGGGATCCTTCGGAGCAAGAGTGACCTGTCTGTTGTTTTTTTCTCTTTTTTTAGTTCTGCAGCCCACCTATGTTGTACCCTTGATTTGGATTTGATTTTTTCTCGTGGGGCTTTATGTAACCCTTGGATTGTTTTCTTATTGCTTTGGTTCTTTGACGTTTTAGGATGTTATGTTTCCTTAAAATTTTTTTGAGATCTTCATTTTGGCTGTGATTTTGGATGTCGATTGATTGGACATCTGGTCATTGATCGTCCTTTGTGTGCATTGGGTAAGAGGATTTATCGATATATCTCTCCGCGATCGGTAACCCAAATGCTCAATATTTATACACAATCATGCTTCGAGGTTAGTTGCAACCACCTTTCAATCCGCTCGATTATGGCAATTTATAGTTCATCGCACGTTAAGGTTACTCACTTTGGGGCTGGCTATGGAGGTAAAAGTGATGCTCAATCGCCAATCCAATATCAAGATGAAGTTACACGACATCGTTCCTCAAATTTGGACTGGAGTGATATGGAGCAAACGAACTGGGGCGTTTTTGGTTTGTGACTGGTGGCCAAAATGCTCATCCAACATGGTGTGTACCGAGAGTGACGCGATGCTATCTTTCGGAAGAGTAGCTACTGATTGCTCGGCCCACAGGTACGGTTGACTGTTGGCCCAAAGCTCGGCCTGCAAGGCGCATGCTGACCGATCGCTCGGCTCAGCCGTGTGATGCTGTTTGCTTTAACGTATTATGTCGACCAATCATGCAACCAGAAAACTACTTCCGGGGGGGAAGCGTTGATCGCTCGGCCAGCAAGGGCCGATAGTGCTGGAGCGTTTCATCTCTTTAGACAAACCGGATGCAAAGTGAAGGCGCTATACTGGACATGCGACATGGAATCATTCGGTCTAAACTAGTCAATCACTCGGCCAGCAAGGGCCGATAGTTCTGGAGCGTTTCATCACTTTGGGAAAACCGGATGCAAAGTGAAGGCGCTGTATTAGGCATGCGACGTGCAATCATTCAGCCCGAGTGAAAGTGACGTTCACGCGTGCTAATGTGCTCAACGGGGAGGGCCGATCACTAGGTAGGGATCCGGCGGTTTAATGCTGATCATGCTGTGTGTGATCAATCTTATCCTCGCGGAGATGAGGTGCGAGCGATCGTTCGGCTGGATAGTCGTGCGAGTGTGCTGGTCATTTGCTTGAAGAAACAAGGCAAAAATGACTCGATAGACGCCCTAATCGCGGTGTTCGTCATTGTTTGCTCGAAAGAGGATTATTATATTATTATTATTATTATTATTGTTTATTATTGTAGCTGGTAACATACTGCCTACGTACCCTGGAAGGAGGGATCAAGCCACTCGTAGTTTGGTTTCGTCAAATGATGAATCATACGCTCTACCGAAAGCAAAGCAAACGTAACGCTGATCACTCGGTGCGAGCAAAAGTGATGCGTATTAATTTGCTTAACGCCAAACAAAAGTGACGGCTAAGTTATTCGTTCATTACTGGGAGAAAGTGATGACTAAGTCATTCGTCCTTTTTTTGTTTACGATGATAATCGATCGATTGGTATCACAACTTCGTTGTGGTACTTTCAGAGATTCAAGGCATTCCATGATCTCGGTATGACTTCTCCTAACAAAGTCTTTAATCAGTAAATGATGATTTGGTTATCTTTACGGTCCTTCGTAGTTAGTTCCAAGCTTCCCCGCCTTCCACTCTTTGGTGTTTTCGAATACCTTCCTTAGATCGAGGTCCTTAAGTTCCAGCCGTCTCGCTCAAACTTTCTTTTTGTAGTATGTTATGGGAAGATGCTGGTAGTTCTGAATCTGTAAGAGAGCTTGATCTTGTCACTCTTTGATTGTGTCGAGGGTGTCGAGCATCATATCTTTATTCAGCTCGACATTTGAGGCATCTTCGCGCGACGTAAACCAGAGACATTGACTTCCGCTGGGGCCATCAGTTCGACTCTGTAGGCCAAAGAAAATGGCGTTTGGCATGTCGCACTTCGTGGAGTTGTTCAATGGTACCAGAGAACTCCATCTAACTTGTCCGTCCAATGCCCCTTTTTTTAGATCAAGACATTTCTTGCTTCTGGCGATGATCGTCTTATTCGTGACTTCTGCTTGATCAATTCCTTGTGTATAACGGGGAGATGACGTGTTAAGACGGATCACCCACCTTTCACATAAATTGTGGAATTTATGTGAGATGAACTGCAAACCATTGTCGGTGATGATATCATAGGGAAGAGCGTGCCGGTAGATGATATACTTCCAAACAAAGTTTTGCACTGCTTTGTATGTTACTTGGACGAGCGCCTCCGCATCCACCCACTTGGTGAAATAGTCTGTCATGACAAGGAAGAATCGCCGTTTTCTTGAGTTCGGGAAGGATCCGACTATGTCCATCCCCAAACGCATGAACGGGTAATGTGCCGCAGTTGTCCGTAATAGATCGTTCGGTGGGTGTATGTTGGATGCATGCCTTTGACACCTATCACATTTCTGAACGTAGGCTTCACAGTCGGCGACCATGGTCGGCCAGAAATGGCCTAGCCCCTTGATTTTGAGAACTAACGCTCGTCCGCTAGAATGATTACAGGTTGTTCCTTCATGGGTTTCGCCCATGACTAGACGTGTCTCCTCGCCGTGGTTGCAGGTCAGCAGGACTTTGTTACCTGTCCAACGGTACAACTGGTCGTACATAACGATGTAATTGGAACTTTTGGCTTTCAACTGGCGCGCTTTCCACTTATCCAGGGTTCCATTAGTCAAATATTCAATAAAAGGGGCTCTGCAAACGAGAAACGGTTCGTTTGCACTATCAGTCGACGCGTCAATTTCCATGTTGTCGATCTCTGTGACAGATGCCATGATCGGACTTTCTTCCGAGGGAGGCGAAATCCTTGGTCGAGCAATGTGCTCGATTAGTATCGTTCTACTTACTTGGTCTTTTGGACTGCTGCCGAGCGCCGCTAGAGCATCCGCACAAATGTTTTTTCCGCGTGGAATTTTTGTTAGTTTGAAAGACTTGAATTCTTTGGCGAGGCTCTGCACCACTCAGAGATATGCATCCATTCGTTTTTTCTTTGCGTCATAGTCTCCGCTGAACTAATTAACGACCAGATGGGAGTCGCAGCATACACGGATACCCTTGGCCCAACGGCCTTGGCGAGTCGTAGCTTGGCTATGAGAGACTGGTACTCAGCCTTGTTGTTGGATGCTTTGAACCCTAGTCTGAACGATTGGCGAAGTAGCTCTCCTGTTGGTAATTGCAAGTGGATGCTGATATCGGATCCTTTAGCAGAAGATGATTTGTCAACGTGTAGGATCCAGTTGTCGCTTGGTAGTACGAGGTCCTGTTCGAGCTCTAGGGGGAGTTCGATGATGAAGTCGGTCATCACCTGAGATTTTTTGGCCGGTTTGCCCTGATACGTGATGTCTTACTCTCTGAGTTCGATCTCCTATTTGGACAGCCTACTCAATTACACTATGAAATTGTGTTGTTATTGTCGTGATTCTCGAGTTTTTCGTGATGATGATAATTTTTTAGAAGTATATCGTTTTGGTTGAACTGCAATAGCTAAAATATATGTTCTCATATTCACCACTTTCACAGATTAATCTAAATAATCAAAAAGAAAAATATAGATTTCTTTTCTTTGGCAACATATTAATGCCTCGTCTGCGATACAAACGAACAATACATTTCTAACATGCATTAGAGACTGACAAGTAATCAGTAATAAGTAATAACTCAGCAGAGAAAAAAGGTGAAATTACCTTTCTTCAATTGAATTTTTCTCCATTTTTGCAGCCACCGACACTACGTTTTGATGGCTTTCTCTCTCTCTCTCTTTCTCCATATGCCTTTTTCTCTGTTAGATATGATTAGCCTTATGAACCCTAAAGTGTTATGCTTTTGATTTGGGGGAAAGTCTTGTTTTTTAGAACACGGGTCAGTTCTAAATCTTCGGCCAAGTCAGGTTTCTTTTGTGTGATAATCGGGTTTAAGTTATTTAATTACGGTTGATCCCATAGACAATTAATAAAATCAATTAAAACCAATCATGTAATTTTCACCATATATTTATTTACTTCGTACACGTGACATGTATTAACATATAGTTACTGATGTTATTGACATATTTGAGTAGTTGAGATGTTTTCTACTATATTAGAGTAAGTTTCGTGTAGTTGGAAAAGTTTTTTCATATATCTATTACTATAGACGTGTTATTTAAACCAGATTTATTCTCACTTCTCAGTCGCTTTTTAAAATTAGCTGAATCTTGGCAAAAAAAAATCCTGAAGCTTTAAATATTGTGGGCGTTTCTTTAGTCAAACAGCTTCAGTGAGAATTTATCAATGTTTCTAAACGTAAAAGTTTAGCTTTCAATTGTTTGGAAGTAATTTTTTAATAATTATGCAGATTAATAAATTATATATTTATGCTCTTTCAACATGCTGCAACTGAAACCATCAGGTGTAAATCTTTTTTTATGTTACATTTGGTGCAGCAAGTGTAAATCTTCATAAAATATATCAAAGGCAAATAAAACCGTCAAACATAAATTCTCACAATACAAGTAGAAGTATCAGTTGTAATTGTAATATTTTAATAATTTTGATAATACAATAAATAAGTGTTTAAAATATTTTTCAAAATCGTTGGTAGAAATAACCTGGATAGTGAGAATATGAAAGAATCATAACCAATAAGTGAGCAAAGAAATTCCTGCAAATGTGGGTTAAGACCATAATTTTGTCTTTTGCAAGTTATCTAGTTTGGCTCGAAGATTAGGTAAGATAGTTTTTATTTTTTTCTCTTTGACCAGCCACAATATTAATTTTTATTACAAGAAAACTATGGTTACAAGAGATTCCATGTGATTTTATATCTGTTCATTTCTTAGTCTAGCTAACTTCATCTACTACATTCATCAAAGTCCTATTGACATGCTGAAAACGAAAATGTAGACTTATTGGATGCTTATCTTATGTCTTGAACATAATTAAGTAGCAATATTCTTCCAACACCAAAATGTTATCTTCTTTCTTTAGCCATTGTAAGATCTTCATTTTTTTCAAACAAAGATTTGTAATCTCCAACAAAGATATCTGAGTATTTTATCTCTTCTATTGCAGTAAGGAGTGAATTCAGCTTCTAAGGGTGATGATATTGGTTTAATGGATGCTTTCCTTTTTAGAATGCGATGGCCATTTTTTTTATACAAATTTAAATTATTTCTGCCCTTTGAGCTGCACTTACCTAAGATGCATCCATCGAACACCAATTTTTATTTTATGTTTAATTACTTACTACGATAAGACATGCGCCTTGCGCAAAGTGAATTTATGTAATTAAAATATAAAATTTTAGTATTGACAAATTTAAAATTTACATATGATTGACTTTTCAATGTTCGAATGATGAAAAATGAACGGAGTGTCATTGGGCTTGATTGGTAGAGTATTAGCAAATTCTCTAATCTATACTATTAAAAGTGAAGGCACCCTTGAAAAATCGACTGATGGAAATTGTGTGCACCCTTCATTAATGACATTTTGGTAATTTATTTTCGTCTTACATCTATATAAATATCAATTTGTTACAAATCATATCACATTTTGCATATACCCGAATTATTCTCTATCTTTCCATTAATTACTCTAACCATTAATTATTCTCTCTTTTTCCATTAATTATTTTTCTCTCTTCCCATTAATTACTCTAACCATATTTCATACTATATTTCATACATTTATTGATTTCCAACATTATATTACATGATTTGGTATATGCATCATATATGGACTTTATAACCACATTTCATAATATATTTCATACATTTATATTATATTATACACCTTATATTACATGATTTCAATCTATAGATTTTTGGCATTATACTTTTATGGTTGACTTTTTTGGTATATAAATCATATATATATATTTTATAACCATATTCCAAACTATAGTTCATACATTTATATTATGTTATACACCTTATATTACACGATTTCAATCTATATATTTTCAAAATTATACTTTTTTGGTTGACATTTTTTGGTATATGCATCATACATGGACTATATAAACATTCATTTCATTTATATTGTGTTATAGACCTTATATTACACGATTTCAATCTATAGATTTCCAACATTATACTTTTTTGGTTGACATTTTTTGGTATATGCATCATACATGGACTTTATAAACTTCCATTTCATTTATATTAGGTTATAGACCTTCATTTCATGTTTTTCTTCATATATGAAATATGTTTTCATGTCTCACTAAATTTACATGTATTTATATACCATAGTTAGACGGCATATAGTGATATCAACCAAAAAAGATATATCATCACTCTCATGTTGACATTTAATGGACGAGATACGTTTTGTTAAGAAACTATTGCAAATACGGATTTCTATAATTATCTTCCTACTAAAATAAAGAAATTGCTTTACCTACTGTGGGAACCGAAATCCACCTACTGTCAAATAATCGTAAATAAGGAAACTTGGGAAAACCCTAAGTTTCCAGAGGAACCGGCTATCTGCAGAACCGCACAACGAAGATTAAGATAACAAGAAACTTAGAATTATTGAAAGAATAAACAAAAATCGAGAGCAAAGAGGTTCTTATTCCGAATCTGCGTAGAACTGGTATAAAGAGAGTAGCCGAAAACTTAAGAACGAAAAACCCTAATTGAGACGCAGCTCGCTAACAGAAAAACGGAAATATTCCTAAATGCTAATTTTGGTGGTGAGAGCTCCGAATTTCGTGTCCCTTGCTTCTGCCCTAGACCTCTTATTTATATACTCCTCGCCTTGGCCATCCGGTCTTTCCATTTCGCCCAGATTTGACTATATCAGGAATTTTCCATTTTTCTCGATCCTTCCTTTTCTTCCGCGGAAATCTTCATTTTTCTTCAAACTTGACTTTTATTTTCCTCCTGCGAGTAAACCGTCAAAACTTTATCGAATCTGCGGGTTAGATTCTGTTAAAATCGCGAGATGGGTTTTTATCGCGTTTTAGGCCCTTCCGGGCCGTTTTGCGATAAATTCGTTTTCCGACTTTTTACGGGATCGTTTCCTGATCTGACGTCGTTTTTAATAAATTCCTCGAGCTAATCGTAAGGTTTTACGATTTACTCGACTTTTTAATTAAAACGCGTTTTTTTACGATTTACTCGACGTTTTTATTAAAAACGCATTTTTTACGATTTCGACGAGAAATCTCGAATAAATCGTATGTTTTAGGCAATGTTCGGTGTTTCGTTAACCGTCGCCGTTTTATACGATTTCTTCGAGTTCTTTATCGAGAAAGCGAAGTTTTATGGTTGTTATCGTAAAACTCAAACGATAGGTCGGATCGAGATGGAACGGGAGATGTGGGATCAATGGAATCCCATCGTGGTGTCGCCGGATTCGGTTGAAGTCGGTCCTGGGATTTCGGACGTGGATGGTGAAGTCGATCAGCCTGCGTTTGATGACTTCAATGTGTGATGTTATTAGTTTTCGATTCTGTTGTTGTTTTTCCGGGACCGGCCGTTGGTGGCTTTGAATCCCTACCCCTGGGCGGTGTGTATTCGAAAACTTTCTTAATAAAAATATTTTCTAGGTATGAAATTCGTGTTTTGTGTTAGATGTAGAGGGAAGAATACGAGTTGTCATCTCGTATCTAACTCTTTGGTGTAAATCGTCCGATTCGTTAACTCGGGAGATTTCGATCTTCGCGAGTGTTTAGATGTGGGTGAAGAGACATGCCTTTAGGATCTCGATTCATGCCTTGAGACGTTAGCGACCAGTGTGCTGGGTTTAGGGCAAGACCTAGGTTTACTTTCGGATTGGGGCGGTGCGATGACTAGTCGGAATTCGTTTTGCCCGTTGCGATTTTAACCTGATTCCATACCGATTTAGAATCCGCGATAGGTTCTCGGCTTACACGATTCGTCTGGTTGGAACCGAGCATCTCACCGGGAACAATTTCTAAGTTGCCCAGAAGTGCTGACCAAAAATTTGGATTTCTTTTATAGCGCGCTATTTTATCCTCGTCGGATGTATGCGGACCGATAGGTCGGTGCGTTTGTTTAGGACGGCTAGCGTGCTCGACAGGGCCAATCACTGAGCGTTCGTGTTTTTATAGTCGCGGACGGACTTTGGATAAATATTTTTCTTTGAGAGTTTAGACGACGTCTCGCCAGTTCTTTCCGAAAATATTTTGATATGCGAATTTTTATAAAAACGATTAAGTAGTTGTTACGGCGGAAGCGACTTTCCGGATTTGCGTTTTTCAATAGTAGCGGAGATATTCTAACTTTGTCTTTAAAAATTTCGAAAAATTTTCGGTTACAAAGCTAAAAGAAATTTTGTAAAAAATTTTGGGAGTATACGAATACTCGTATACTCACCCACTCCCCCCCCCCCGTTTTGGAAGGGGGGGATAGCTGAACTCGTCTCTAGGCGAGCTGCCTACGTATTCCTTTCGGAAATCAAGCCATCTCGTAGTTCTGATTGTTTGCGCGAGTGTGCTTACTCGGCTGTCGCAGACTTCTCGATCGCTTCAGTCGTGGGATCGATGTCTTTGTCCGGAATTGTCTCCTCCGGTCGGATCGAAGCGATGGGTGCGGAAACTTCTGGTTTCTCGACCGTTGCTTGCTTTGGGTCGTCTTCTGCGGGCGATGGCGTGACCTTTTCCCGTTTTGGTTTCACGATCGCGACCGCCAATTGCCTCAGCTTATGTTCGTCCAGGAAACAAGATCGCGATTGTCTTTGGCATCCCCAAATTACTGCGACTCCCGTAGGCGTCGGGAACTTGATGCCTAAGTGATACGTGGACAGAACCGCCTTCATGGAATTTATCCAAGGCGTGCCCATAATCACGTTGTAGATAGCCGGGAAATCGACTACCGCGAAAGTAACGATTTTCGTCACTTCTTTTGCGGCGACAGGTAGTTGGATTGATCCCAGGGTCATTGACGTTTCGCCGGAGAAACTAGTCAACGGTTTTGGAATCGGCACGACTTCCGAGAGATCGATCCCCATGCGTGCTAGCGTATTGCGGAAGATCATGTTGACAGTACTCCCGGTATCGACCAAGACCCGAGCGACTTCTAAATCGCCGATCACTAGGTCGATGACAAGAGGATCGGCGTGAGGTTGATCGATTCCGCCGGTTTCAGCGTCGCTGAATGAAATCACCCCTTTCGGAGGGTCATCCGTCGGCACCTTCCAACTTGAGACGGTTTCGGCTTTGCGTTGGTAGGATTTTATAGACGAGACGGTGTCGTTGTAGTATTGCGATTCGCCGATAATCATGTTGAATTTTCGGCGGTTAGCGTCGTTACCCTTCTCGTCTTATCTTCGTCCGCGCTTTTCGGCTGACAGGTTTCCCTGAGGCGGAGTTTCCGCTCGCGCGTTCTTGTCGTTCTTCGGAAGGCGATCCGAATCGCGGATGAGATCTTTTACGCTAGATATCTCGGAAAGTTCTCCCGCGACCAATTTTGCAGCAAGTCTGGCGCCGAGAACTTTGCAGTTCACGGTGGAATGCCCGCGGGTTTGGTGGAGGTCGCATAAAGAATTCTCGTCGTAATTCGAATTTCTCGTCCATGTGTTTCCCGTAGTTCGCCCTTGCTCCGAACCGGAGTTGATGGCGTAGTTATGCGCCCCTTGGAGATCCTGTCCCTCGTGATGGACGAATTTGTCGTTATGAGAGTTCCTCTTTTTCTGCTTCTGCTCGGACGCGTTATCCTTTGCGGATGTTTTCGTCGGCTTATGCTTCTCGGACAGGATTTTGGTCTCCTCTTCGATGGTTATGAAGTCAGTGGCCTTATGGAGCACATCCTGAATCGTCCACGGTTTCTCGAGAGTTATCCTTTTGCGGAACTTCGATTTATACCAGAGCGATTTCCTTAACGCGTCTATGGCGGCTTTGTCGCTGATTCCGCTGACCCTAACCATGACGAGTTTGAATCTGCTCATAAAATCGCGGAGGGATTCGTCCTCCATTTGCACCAAACTCCAGAGGTCAGCGTCGGAGGTTTCCGGGTTAATGAACATCGAGTACTGCCTCAGGAATTCCGAAGCCAGTCGACGGAAACTTCCGATCAAGTTTCGCTTAAGTTTGGCGAACCACTCGAGCGCGGCTCCTTCCAAGTTTTCGACGAAGAGGCGGCAGTAGCCTGCGTCTTTTTCGTGGTCCTTGAGTGTGGCTTGTCCCATGGTGATCTGGAACGCTTGTAGGTGCGCTTTGGGGATCAGACGTCCCGTCGTAAGTCAACACCTTAAGCTTTCCGGGATCGGGCAGTTTGATCTCGGTGATGCGGGCCGTGAAGGGCGTTTTCCGAGACTCGTACAGTAGCCGATCGATCTCGGGTGCGGCGCTGGTAGCGTGGTGAATCTGGGATTTCACCGCTTTTACCGCTGCGGCCGTTTTGGTGATATATTCGCGGAGATCGCGCATCTCGGTCTGACCGCCAGCAGTTTTCCGACCTTGTCGGCATTTGCTGCGAGTGACCGGAAAACGCTCCTCGGCGGTTTTTGCGTATCGCGCGAAGTCGAGTTCCCCTTCGTCTCCAGTATACGAACGTTCGGGAGAAGACTCTGGCAGAGGACTTCGAGTCTTTCTTCTTCTAGGATGGACGTCAGAGTCTTCGTCTGTCGAATCGGCTTGGTCGCTTGTCTCCAGGTTAACCCGTTCGATGCCGTCCCCCTCGACCTCCTGTTCGTGAGTAGGAGAGGTTTTTCCGATTCGTTCAGCGTTGCGTGAGGATTGTCTTTTCTGGATTCTTTTTCCGGTAAGTTTCCCTGCTCGGTTCTGGGACGATCCGCAGGAGCGCCAAAGTCCAGCCTTCTTCCGCGGATCTTAGTAGTTCCGCGGGGGCGAATTGCTCGGGTTTTCGCGGTAGGGGATTCCACCTGTTTCGCGAGCGAACCGATGAGCTTTTCCTGCTCTTCCGATTTTTTGTTAAACTCGGAGAGCATCTTCTCGAGGGTCTCGGCGTTAGCGTTTGTAGCGTTGGCCGCAGACGCTCCTTGTGGTGGTGTCTTTTAAACGTTATCGCGTTCGTCGCGAGTTTAGTTGTCATCAGTCATCGTTTCTTCGTTGGACATGTTGCGGCTTCGGTGTAAGATAGATCCGACCCCCCCTCCTTCTAGCGCCAAACTGTGGGAACCGAAATCCACCTACTGTCAAATAATCGTAAATAAGGAAACTTCGGGAAAACCCTAAGTTTCCAGAGGAACCGGCTATCTGTAGAACCGCACAACGAAGACTAAGATAACAAGAAACTTAGAATTATTGAAAGAATAAACGAAAATCAAGAGCAAAGAGGTTCTTATTCCGAATCTGCATAGAACTGGTACAAAGAGAGTAGCCGAAAACTAAAGAACGAAAAACCCTAATTGAGATGCAGCTCGCTAACAGAAAAACGTAAATATTCCTAAATGCTAATTTTGGTGGTGAGAGCTCCGAATTTCGTGTCCCTTGCTTCTGCCCTAGACCTCTTATTTATATACTCCTCGCCTTGGCCATCCGGTCTTTCCATTTCGCCCAGATTTGACTATATCAGGAATTTTCCATTTTTCTCGATCCTTCCTTTTCTTCCGCGGAAATCTTCTATTTTTCTTCAAACTTGACTTTTATTTTCCTCCTGCGAGTAAACCGTCAAAACTTTATCGAATCTGCGGGTTAGATTCCGTTAAAATCGCGAGATGGGTTTTTATCGCGTTTTAGGCCCTTCCGGGCCGTTTTGCGATAAATTCGTTTTCCGACTTTTTACGGGATCGTTTCCTGATCTGACATCGTTTTTAATAAATTCCTCGAGCTAATCGTAAGGTTTTACGATTTACTCGACTTTTTAATTAAAACGCGTTTTTTTACGATTTACTCGACGTTTTTATTAAAAACGCGTTTTTTACGATTTCGACGAGAAATCTCGAATAAATCGTATGTTTTAGGCAATGTTCGGTGTTTCGTTAACCGTCGCCGTTTTATACGATTTCTTCGAGTTCTTTATCGATAAAGAGAAGTTTTATGGTTGTTATCGTAAAACTCAAACGATAGGTCGGATCGAGATGGAACGGGAGATGTTTCGGCCGTGGTTCAGAATGCGACCGTGTCGAGAGACGTAAGTTTCGAATCGGGTATGCGGGAGACCGAGGCTTGGGACGTCCAGGAAGTTTCTAGTTCGCCCATCGGCGAACTAGTCGAGTGATCCTAGATCGTCCATCGGCGAACTAAGCCGGGCTGGCTTAGTTCGCCGATGGGCGAACTAGTCGAGCATCTCCTAGTTCGCGTTTTACGACTGTTTCGGTTTTTTTGCGGTTTCGTAAAACGATTCTCGAGTGTTATAAAACGATCTTCGAGTTTTATAAAACGATTTTTCGAGTTTTATAAAACGATTTCTCGAGTTTTATAAAACGATTCTCGAATTTTATAAAACGATTTCTCGAGTTTTATAAAATGGCTTCTCGAGTTTTATAAAACGATTCCTCGAGTTTTATAAAATGATTCTCGAGTTTTATAAAATGATTTCTCGAGTTGTATAAAACGGCTTCTCGAGTTTTATAAAACGATTCCTCGAGTTTTATAAAACGATTCTCGAGTTTTATAAAACGATTTCTCGAGTTTTATTAAACGATTCTCGAGTCTTATAAAACGATTTCTCGAGTTTTAAAAAACGATTTCTCGAGTTTTATAAAACGGCTTCTCGAGTTTTATAAAACGGTCTGCGAGTTTTATAAATGACTTTGAGTTTTATAAAACGACTCTTCGGGTTTTATAAAACTATTCCTTTTGTATTTTCGCGGGGAGTTTTGGCTATTAATTCCGTCGTACCGATTTTGACCCCAACAGTTAGCCCCCCAGCTTGTAAGAATCGTGAGGTTCTTGCGAGTGGATTGAGCTCGTTTGGCGAGTTTTGTAGAATTAGGCGGAACTTTAATGGCCAAAAGTCCAAAGGTGAATAGTAAAATTCTTCGTTATAAGTATATGGAGTAAAATTTTGAATTCTTTACTCCACCTTCTACAACTTATTCAAGAAATTTTTCTCTCCACTTTCTTTGAAGATCTTCAAACATGTTTTCAGGAAGAAAGACTCGTTCCTCAACTAGTTCCAATTTCCACAATTCTGAGGGAACGAGTTCGCAGCCTCCAGCTTCGGTTCCGAAAGAAGAGTATTCGTCCCCGTTAATTGATCGGACGGACCTCGAGGCTTTTTGGGCGTTGGGAGACGATTCGGGGTCCGCTAGGCCTGGGATTTGGGTTCCAGCCTTGTCGGACGTCGATCAAGTTTCCGGAAATCCGAGCTCGACACTTTTCAACAGTATCGATTATATGCGCGAATTTTGCCAAGTTCCAGAGGCCGTTGAGTTTCGTTCCCCACTTGCCGGGGAGAGCGACAGGGATGCGCCCGACGGTTTTTTCACATGTTACAACATTTTCTTGCAACAATGCCACTTATGGTTTCCGATTCCAGAAATCATTGTGCATTACCTTCACAGGCTGGGACTATCGATCAGTCAGTTGACTCCCCCTAGTTTAAAGCAACTCGTTGGTCTTTTGACGCTGAGTTACGAGCAGGGAATCACCCTTAACGTCGATCATCTCGAGGGTCTGTTAAAACCCACGGGTGCATCGCGGAGGATCACTCTATGCCCTCGTGACGAAATTGTTACGGGCTGCCCAACGCTTTCTACTTCTTGGAAGAAAAATTTCTTTTACGTACGTATCGACAGTGCATCGGTCGAGGGGTAGCATTCCATTTTTTACGACCACGTGGGGTCGGAGAGGTATGTGAATCGAGTTTATACGAATCCTCTTCTTATTATTATTATTATTATTTTAATTCGTTTTTGTTTTTCCGCAGTGACCAACCCTTTGCCTCCGTATCCCGCGGATCTCCAGAGCATCACCACTTCTCTCAAACGTGGTGAAGTTGGTTGGTGCAGTTTTTCTCCGCAACGCGTCCGCCAAGCGGTTGCCCTCTTCCGATCTCGACTCTTTGCGAATTCTCCGGTTTATGAAGAGGATCCGTTTATTGGAGAGTTTATTCCGCATGTTCCCTCGACGAGGAGCGGCAGATCAAGCTTCCAAAAGGATAAAAATCCGGTTGTCGAAGATGATGATTCTGAACGCGCGACTTCTCCTGACAATATTCTCAAGGATTTTCTTGATAGTCAGACGGAAGAAGGCGTCTGGACGAAGGCGGGCGGGTCCTCTACCTCCCATTTTCCGGACATCGAGCATGATCAAGTCCCAGAGTTTATTAGGGGGTCTGAGAAAGCTAAGGAGGTACGTGTGTTTATTGTTTTCTTTTTCGAGCAATTTTTATGATATCGCTTGATCCTTTTCTTTTTGGTAGGGTTTCCTTATCATGAGCCGAGCCCTAGACAGCCGTACCGCTGAAGCTCGCCTTACCGAGTTTCGGGCGAACATGGCCGAAAAAGAAGTTGCTCGTCTTCGGGCAGAGGTCGAGGCTAACCAAGCCGAAGAAGTGGTTGCGAGGGAGGTTGCTCGTGTGAGGGATGAGTGTGCGGCTAGGTCTCGTCGTGCAAAGGAGCTTGCCGACCAAAGGATTCGTCGTGCTCGTCGTGCGGGCAAACGAGAGGTTGCCGAGGAGATGAAGGCTCGTCGCGAGCGATTTGCAACCGGTTGTTCCGATGCGGAAGTTGTTCAACGAGCGCATGGTGATTATCGCGAATGTCGCGGGATCGTTCATGGGTTATCCCTAACTCAGAATGAAGGGTATTCGTTCACTAAGGAATTCTCCGTGCGGCGGGAAAACCTGAATTGGGAAAGAGATATGCAGTCCGAATTTTTTGACCTTAAGGCGCGCATGTGGGATCAATGGAATCCCATCGTGGTGTCGCCGGATTCGGTTGAAGTCGGTCCTGGGATTTCGGACGTGGATGGTGAAGTCGATCAGCCTGCGTTTGATGACTTCAATGTGTGATGTTATTAGTTTTCGATTCTGTTGTTGTTTTTCCGGGACCGGCCGTTGGTGGCTTTGAATCCCTACCCCTGGGCGGTGTGTATTCGAAAACTTTCTTAATAAAAATATTTTCTAGGTATGAAATTCGTGTTTTGTGTTAGATGTAGAGGGAAGAATACGAGTTGTCATCTCGTATCTAACTCTTTGGTGTAAATCGTCCGATTCATTAACTCGAGAGATTTCGATCTTCGCGAGTGTTTAGATGTGGGCGAAGAGACATGCCTTTAGGATCTCGATTCATGCCTTGAGACGTTAGCGACCAGTGTGCTGGGTTTAGGGCAAGACCTAGGTTTAATTTCGGATTGGGGCGGTGCGATGACTAGTCGGCATTCGTTTTGCCCGTTGCGATTTTAACCTGATTCCATACCGATTTAGAATCCGCGATAGGTTCTCGGCTTATACGATTCGTCTGGTTGGAACCGAGCATCTCACCGGGAACAATTTCTAAGTTGCCCGGAAGTGCTGACCAAAAATTTGGATTTCTTTTCTAGCGCGCTATTTTATCCTCGTCGGATGTATGCGGACCGTTAGGTCGGTGCGTTTGTTTAGGACGGCTAGCGTGCTCGACAGGGCCAATCGCTGAGCGTTCGTGTTTTTATAGTCGCGGACGGACTTTGGATAAATATTTTTCTTTGAGAGTTTAGACGACGTCTCGCCAGTTCTTTCCGAAAATATTTTGATATGCAAATTTTTATAAAAACGATTAAGTAGTTGTTACGGCGGAAGCGACTTTCCGGATTTGCGTTTTTCAATAGTAGCGGAGATATTCTAACTTTGTCTTTAAAAATTTCGAAAAATTTTCGGTTACAAAGCTAAAAGAAATTTTGTAAAAAATTTTGGGAGTATACGAATACTCGTATACTCACCCACTCCCCCCCCCCCCGTTTTGGAAGGGAGGGATAGCTGAACTCGTCTTTAGGCGAGCTGCCTACGTATTCCTTTCGGAAATCAAGCCATCTCATAGTTCTGATTGTTTGCGCGAGTGTGCTTACTCGGCTGTCGCAGACTTCTCGATCGCTTCAGTCGCGGGGTCGATGTCTTTGTCCGGAATTGTCTCCTCCGGTCGGATCGAAGCGATGGGTGCGGAAACTTCTGGTTTCTCGACCGTTCCTTGATTTGGGTCGTCTTCTGCGGGCGATGGCGTGACCTTTGCCCGTTTTAGTTTCACGATCGCGACCGCCAATTGCCTCAGCTTATGTTCGTCCAGGAAACAAGATCGCGATTGTCTTTGGCATCCCCAAATTACTGCGACTCCCGTAGGCGTCGGGAACTTGATGCCTAAGTGATACGTGGACAGAACCGCCTTCATGGAATTTATCCAAAGTGTGCCCATAATCACGTTGTAGATAGCCGGGAAATCGACTACCGCGAAATTAACGATTTTCGTCACTTCTTTTGCGGCGACTGGTAGTTGGATTGATCCCAGGGTCATTGACGTTTCGCCGGATAAACTAGTCAACGGTTTTGGAATCGGCACGACTTCCGAGAGATCGATCCCCATGCGTGCTAGCGTATTGCGGAAGATCACGTTGACAGTACTCCCGGTATCGACCAAGACCCGAGCGACTTCTAAATCGCCGATTACTAAGTCGATGACAAGAGGATCGGCGTGAGGTTGATCGATTCCGCCGGTTTCAGCGTCGCTGAATGAAATCACTCCTTTCGGAAGGTCATCCGTCGGCACCTTCCAACTTGAGCCGGTTTCGGCTTTGCGTTGGTAGGATTTTATAGACGAGACGGTGTCGTTGTAGTATTGCGATTCGCCGATAATCATGTTGATTTTTCGGCGGTTAGCGTCGTTACCCTTCTCGTCTTGTCTTCGTCCGCGCTTTTCGCCTGACAGGTTTCCCTGAGGCGGAGTTTCCGCTCGCGCGTTCTTGTCGTTCTTCGGAAGGCGATCCGAATCGCGGATGAGATCTTTTAAGCTAGATATCTCGAAAAGTTCTCCCGCGACCAATTTTGCAGCAAGTCTGGCGCCGAGAACTTTGCAGTTCACGGTGGAATGCCCGCGGGTTTGGTGGAGGTCGCATAAAGAATTCTCGTCGTAATTCGAATTTCTCGTCCATGTGTTTCCCGTAGTTCGCCCTTGCTCCGAACCGGAGTTGATGGCGTAGTTATGCGCCCCTTGGAGATCTTGTCCCTCGTGATGGACGAATTTGTCGTTATGAGAGTTCCTCTTTTTCTGCTTCTGCTCGGACGCGTTATCCTTTGCGGATGTTTTCGTCGGCTTATGCTTCTCGGACAGGATTTTGGTCTCCTCTTCGATGGTTATGAAGTCAGTGGCCTTATGGAGCACATCCTGAATCGTCCACGATTTCTCGAGAGTTATCCTTTTGCGGAACTTCGATTTATACCAGAGCGATTTCCTTAACGCGTCTATGGCGGCTTTGTCGCTGATTCCGCTGACCCTAACCATGACGAGTTTGAATCTGCTCATAAAATCGCGGAGGGATTCGTCCTCCATTTGCACCAAACTCCAGAGGTCGGCGTCGGAGGTTTCCGGGTTAATGAACGTCGAGTACTGCTTCAGGAATTCCGAAGCCAGTCGACGGAAAATTCCGATCAAGTTTCGCTTAAGTTTGGCGAACCACTCGAGCGCGGCTCCTTCCAAGTTTTCGACGAAGAGGTGGCAGTAGCCTGCGTCTTTTTCGTGGTCCTTGAATTTGGCTTGTCCCATGGTGATCTGGAACGCTTGTAGGTGCGCTTTGGGATCAGACGTCCCGTCGTAACTCGACACCTTAAGCTTTCCGGGATCGGGCAGTTTGATCTCGGTGATGCGGGCCGTGAAGGGCGTTTTCCGAGACTCGTACAGTAGCCGATCGATCTCGGGTGCGGCGCTGGTAGCGTGGTGAATCTGGGATTTCACCGCTTTTACCGCTGCGGCCGTTTTGGTGATATATTCGCGGAGATCGCACATCTCGGTCAGACCGCCAGCAGTTTTCCGACCTTGTCGGCATTTGCTGCGAGTGACCGGAGATCGCTCCTCAGCGGTTTTTGCGTATCGCGTGAAGTCGAGTTCCCCTTCGTCTCCAGTATACGAACGTTCGGGAGAAGACTCCGGCAGAGGACTACGAGTCTTTCTTCTTCTAGGATGGACGTCAGAGTCTTCGTCTGTCGAATCGGCTTGGTCGCTTGTCTCCAGGTTAACCCGTTCGATGCCGTCACCCTCGACCTCCTGTTCGTGAGTAGGAGGTTTTTCCGATTCGTTCAGCGTCGCGTGAGGATTGTCTTTTCCGGATTCTTTTTCCGGTAAGTTTCCCTGCTCGGTTCTGGGACGATCCGCAGGAGCGCCAAAGTCCAGCCTTCTTCCGCGGATCTTAGTAGTTCCGCGGGGGCGAATTGCTCGGGTTTTCGCGGTAGGGGTTTCCACCTGTTTCGCGAGCGAACCGATGAGATTTTCCTGCTCTTCCGATTTTTTTTGTTAAACTCGGAGAGCATCTTCTCGAGGGTCTCGGCGTTAGCGTTTGTAGTGTTGGCCGCAGACGCTCCTTGTGGTGGTGTCTTTTAAACATTATCGCGTTCGTCGCGAGTTTAGTTGTCACCAGTCATCGTTTCTTCGTTGGACATGTTGCGGCTTCGGTGTAAGATAGATCCGACCCCCCCCCCTCCTTCTAGCGCCAAACTGTGGGAACCGAAATCCACCTACTGTCAAATAATCGTAAATAAGGAAACTTCGGGAAAACCCTAAGTTTCCAGAGGAACCGGCTATCTGTAGAACCGCACAACGAAGACTAAGATAACATGAAACTTAGAATTATTGAAAGAATAAACGAAAATCAAGAGCAAAGAGGTTCTTATTCCGAATCTGCATAGAACTGGTACAAAGAGAGTAGCCGAAAACTAAAGAACGAAAAAACCCTAATTGAGATGCAGCTCGCTAACAGAAAAACGTAAATATTCCTAAATGCTAATTTGGTGGTGAGAGCTCCGAATTTCGTGTCCCTTGCTTCTGCCCTAGACATCTTATTTATATACTCCTCGCCTTGGCCATCCGGTCTTTCCATTTCGCCCAGATTTGACTATATCGGGAATTTTCCATTTTTCTCGATCATTCCTTTTCTTCCGTGGAAATCTTCTATTTTTCTTCAAACTTGACTTTTATTTTCCTCCTGCGAGTAAACCTTTAAAACGTTATCGAATCTGCGGGTTAGATTCCGTTGAAATCGCGAGATGGGTTTTTATCGCGTTTTAGGCCCTTCCGGGCCGTTTTGCGATAAATCCGTTTTCTGACTTTTTACGGGATCGTTTCCTGATCTGACGTCGTTTTTAATAAATTCCTCGAGCTAATCGTAAGGTTTTACGATTTACTCGACTTATTAATTAAAAACGCGTTTTTTTACGATTTACTCGACGTTTTTATTAAAAACGCGTTTTTTACGATTTCGACGAGAAATCTCGAATAAATCGTATGTTTTAGGCGATGTTCGGTGTTTCGTTAACCGTCGCCGTTTTATAAGATTTCTTCGAGTTCTTTATCGAGAAAGCGAAGTTTTACGATTTTTATCGTAAAACTCGAACGATAGGTAGGATCGAAATGGAACGGGAGATGTTTCGGCAGTGGTTCAGAATGCGACCGTGTCGAAAGACGTAAGTTTCGAATCGGGAATGCGGGAGACCGAGGCTCGGGACGTCCATGAAGTTTCTAGTTCACCCATCGGCGAACTAAGCCGGCCCGGCTTAGTTCGCCGATGGGCGAACTAGTCGAGCATCTCCTAGTTCGTCCATCGGCGAACTAAGCCGGCCCGGCTTAGTTCGCCGATGGGCGAACTAGTCGAGTGTCTCCTAGTTCTCCCATTGGCGAACTAAGCCGGCTCGGCTTAGTTCGCCCGTGGGCGAACTAGTCGTGACTAGTTCGCGTTTTCCGGCTGTTTCAGTTTTTTTGCGGTTTCGTAAAACAATTTTCGAGTTCTATAAAACGATCTTCGAGTTTTATAAAACGATTTTTCGAGTTTTATAAAATGATTTCTCGAGTTTTATAAAACGATTCTCGAGTTTTATAAAACGATTTCTCGAGTTTTATAAAACGGCTTCTCGAGTTTTATAAAACGATTCCTCGAGTTTTATAAAACGATTCTCGAGTTTTATAAAACGATTTCTCGAGTTTTATAAAACGGCTTCTCGAGTTTTATAAAACGATTCCTCGAGTTTTATAAAACGATTCTCGAGTTTTATAAAACGATTTCTTGAGTTTTATAAAACGATTCTCGAGTCTTATAAAACGATTTCTCGAGTTTTATAAAACTATTTCTCGAGTTTTATAAAACGACTTCTCGAGTTTTATAAAACGGTCTGCGAGTTTTATAATTGACTTTGAGTTTTATAAAACGACTCTTCGGGTTTTATAAAACTATTCCTTTTGTATTTTGGCGGGGAGTTTTGGCTATTAATTCCGTCGTACCGATTTTGACCCCAACACCTACAAGTTATAGATTAACCACAATCAATATCGTAGATTCCATAAATTTTGGTAACTTACCGTAGTTCGATTACCATTAACTGTTAAACTTTAAACTTCCTAACTAATTCAAAATCTTCAAGAAATATTCCTTATTCCTCAAAAGAGATATTTTAAAAAATCGAATGAAATATTCTTCCCTATATTCGCGTAACCTAATTTTATATCGTCCCTACATATTATAAATATAGCCTCTCTTAACCATTATATTTATCATCTCTCAAAAACCTAAAACAAAAATGACGAATAATTTGCAGTTGTCTTTCTTGAGCAATATAAAACCGAGGAAGGCTGCTTTCGCATCCAATTCAAATCCTTCATACGTGAAGATATTTCATGAAAGACTAAGGGAGTCCATGGAACTAATCATTTGTGATGAAAATGTAAATTTATCGTTTTGTATAGATTTTTGATTTAGATATCTTCATTTCGTTAAATTTTAACCTAAATGATAATGTTTTATGTTTATATAGGGAAGTAAGATCCATGCCTCGTGTAACAAGACATACATTCCCCGAGACTGTTAATCCTGAAATACCAGAGACAGATGAATTTAAACAACGGTATTTATCTTCTTCAACAAAAATGTTGTCACTTTATAATATTATAGACTAAATTATAAAACTTATTTATAATCGCAGAGGTAATGATGATTCTCGAGCGTTAACCCTAGCTGAATCAAAATCGCAGAAGTAATGATGATTCTGCATCGATCCGTTTTAGGATTATGTTTGTTTAGAAATAATGTTTTTAGTTATGTTTTGACAATCGCGTTATGATGATTCTCGAGCGTTAATCCTGGTTGAATCAAAATCGCGTTTTGTTTTCACCCAATAATTTTCATTTTAAATAATTTTTTTTTCTTGACGATTTATTGACTGATTTATTTATATGGAAAATACATAGTGTTGTATAAAACAGATCAATATACTATGATATAATAAATGAAAATCGATTTATACCATATTTGCTGCATATTAAAACGGAAAATGAGATAGTTGGAGTAACAAATCTCATTTGTTACTCCAGAATCTTGCAATATTTAAATTCTTCCTTATATACTTGGAGTTATCTTTGACTCTCATAAAAAATTATTTTTAGTTACCTTTGACTCTCATAAATTAATTTAATATTTTATTTTATGATCAACAAAAAAATACCCGCCCTTCTTAAGCGCAGGTCAAAATTGAATATTATTTTTATTGTTAAAAAATCATAGATGTAATTATTTTAACTAACATAAATAAACTATATAAGATGCGCGGGTCAAAATTGAATATTATTTTTATTGTTCAAAAATCATAGATGTAATTATTTTAACTAACATAAATAAACTATATAAGAAGCGCGGGTCAAAATTGAATATTACTTTTATTGTTCAAAAATCCTATATGTAATTATTTTAATAAACTATTTAATCCAAGCGCGGGTCAAAATGTAATATGTGTTTTAATTTTTCATACTCTCACAATACATATTTTTTTTATTATGTATTCAACCACAAACTGACTCGGTTATGCAAAACTCAATAAAAAGATCCTACTAAAACGTTAAATATACATCAAATTTCACATATAAAACTATCATATAATAAAAATATAATCATTTGAGATATTTTGTTACAACCAAAATAAAACCCGCGCTTCTCAAGCGCGGGTCAAAATCTAGTGCTTCCTTAAGAAGCAATTGGTAAAATATTTACATTTAAAATATATAAATTTTAAAACTAATTTAATATAATTTATTTATTTGTCTAATAATATTAGAAAATTATATTTCTTACAAATTATATTGTTTTAAAACAAAATAATTTTATACAAAATTAATTTAAATCCTAATGATTTAACATAACCATTATAGTTATGAGAAGTTTACGTTCACGTATCAATCCTATTTATCTTCAATTTTTTTTTCTCTTGTTGTGTTTTTTTTATTTTGGTTATTACTCGATATAAATATTTATTTTGAATTTTATTCTCATTTCATTTGTTTGTTTTGACCTGAGATTTAGAAAATATTTAAAATTAAAATAATTAAAGAGATACATACTTATGTTAAAATCTGCACTTTATGCACAATAAGTATTTTATATTTATTATTTATTTTATATTTTTCTGCATATTATAAAATAATAAATATATATATATATATTAAATAACTAAGAAATCAGTTACTATTATGTAATAAATTGGCGTATGCATATAAATTTAACTATCACTCTTGTTTATTCGAAATTAGGGTAAATAAATCAAAATAATCAATCTTATATATTTTATATGATATATAATTAAAATTTAAATGATATAAACATAGTAATATAGCACACTTTTAAAATTGATATTTATTAAATGAGGTTTCTACTCATATGATTTTATGATTATTTGCATATTTGTGTAACAGAACTTTACTCCAACAAATTTATTTTAATGTGAGATGTTTAGTAATTTCAATAATTTATAATCATTTAAAAAAACAATGACATATTCAAAATTAAAATATTAAATTTTCAATATATGTTCAATGCAAATATCAAAATATAAGTATGTATTTTCATAAGATGTATAGTTTAATTAAAACGATATGAAATATATATAAACTAAAATTATTTATTCATATGGTCTTATAATCATTATATTTTAATATAGAAAAAATTAAAACCTTGATACTAAAAGTTTATGTGAGAGTTTTAACAGTTTTATTAATTTATACTCATTTTGAAAAATTCGAAATACAACATACACAAAAATTTTAGATTTTTATTATATGATTAATGTAATTGTGTAATTATTTTAGTAATAAAGAAATAAAGAAAATGAGAAAAAGTATACAGATTGTTATCAAATCTTTATTGTTTAAAATCATTAATTGTCATATATATATATATATATATATATATATATATATATATATATATATATATATATATATATATATATATATTTTAATCACATTAGGTAATTCCGTAGGTTTTGTTTAATGAAAGCATGCGAAATAATAAATATCTGATATATGCGACCAACTATAGCCTACAAATTATTATATTGCTAGATTATAATTTTTAGACTATATATTATATTACATGCTCTAGAATCCTTCTAAACTGAAATATAAGAGAAAGAGATGCCACATAGGATTAGACTTATTTTTAACTATTACAAACTTAAGGTTACAATTTTTTAAATGATTCTCTTTTAATATATAGGGGATTCCGATTGCATAAGCGTTTGCTGATTGTTGCATGATGAGGCAGTTTTATGTATGGTCATTTGTCTTCCCATTTTTAGATTTCTCCCATAGGTGTTGGTAATGTGAAAAAAACGGAATTTTTAATTACTTCTTTCAACTGCATAAGCGTTTGCTGATTGTTGCCTGATGAGGCAGTTATATATATGGCCATTTGCATTCCCATTTTTAGATTTCTCCATTTTGAAAAAATAAAAAAAGGGCAATTCTCAATAATAGTCTTTTTAAAGTTTTTGTCACAAAAATAGCATCTAAAGGGAAAAGTGACAGAAATGACATTCATTAATGGACTAAAAGACTACACTACCCTCAAACATGTTAATTAAAAGAAAAAAAAAAAGAACTCTATCATTGTCGACAAACTGCGACAACGAATTCTCAGATTGATCATGACGTCGTCTCCATCGAAGACGCCGGAGACAGTATCACGGCGACTCAGTGGCTGATCTCAAGTGGTGGTATCCTGTCCCAAAGCTCAGGAGTCGTCGCTTCTCCGTTACCAGCTCGCCGCCGCGTCTCACCTCGGCCTTGGGTCTTCTTCATCCTTGTCGACTCAGACTTGGCTCGTGGTGATAATTGGGCTCGTCTTCACTCTTCAGGCTCGTGGTGGTGATTGAGTTCGTCGTTGACTAAATCAAAAGCTAATACAGTTCGTCAAAATGGCATAATCATGAATCCAGTTCGGTATGATTCCTCTTCTTAGGGTTTTCTAACTAAAATTTGGGGATTTCGATTTGTTATTCTTCATATAATAGATTTGAGTTTGTTTTGTTGTTCTTAGTTCAAAATTAGAAAGAAGAATCTTCGGAAAGCTTCATTCCTAAAGAGTTCATGACCTTTAATTTTGGTAAGAATTTTGAATCTTTGATGTTCTTAGCTCTTTTTGTTGCTAATTTTTCCAATATGATATTGCTTCAAACCGGTGTGGTGTGTGATGGTGTTTTAGTTCTCTTGTTCCTCTAAAAGTTATAATTTTTCTTAGTTAAGAACACACACAAAAGTTATAGTTTTTTCTTGTTTTTGTTAATCACTAGTGTATTGTGTTAGCTCGTTAGACTGCTAAAGACAAAGCTCTCTTGCGTTGGCTGTCCAGCGTTTGAAAGGTCCTTGGAATTTGGGTGATAATATATTGTCTGACAACTGTGTGTGAGATTACCCAGAAGAGTTTGTTTTGTGTTCTTATAGATTATCATTGTTACAGTAGCATCATATAAACTATAAACTATTGTTTTCTTGAGTTTCTTTTTTTTTAAGTACACACAAACTAAGCTGCTGTGATGATTCCATTTACTCTCTTTCTCTTGTTAGTTGCGCACAGTAACCTTTTCTATTGCTGCTATTCAAAGTGGGACTGTGATGAGTTTGCTTGTGAAAACTTGTGCTTTTTCTTTTAGTTTCTGGAAGGAGTTTCATAGTTTCAGGATATCCTTCCAGAAAATTCGTTTGCTATTTGTTTGCATCTATTGAATGTGTTTTGCAAATGTTTCTTATGACATTGTTTGTCTCTTGTTGCTTGTGCATGTGAAACTTTGTAGTGTTTAGAAAAATTTCAGGAAGGATTTGTGTAAAGCCTTCCAGAAAACCGGATGGTAACAAAATTGAAAAAACTTTTGCTTGGTGTCTTGTTCTGCATACGCATATTGATATCTTTGGAAAGCTCGTGAACTTGCTTATGAAATTGTTAGTCTCTTGTTGCTTTTGCTTGTGAAACTGTTTAGATTATATAAAGTTTTCAGGAAGCTTCTGTGTAGTTTCAGGAAAGCCTTCTGAAAACTCAGATGGACTTACGAAGCAAGCTTTGTTGTGAGATCTTCGATGCTAAGATAAAATTAACCTTTTCTATGATGCTATGCAAAGTGGGACTGTGATGAGTTTTCTTGTGAAAACTTGTGTGATTTTCTTTCTTTTAGTTTATGGAAGGATTTCGTAGTTTCAGGATAGCCTTCCAGAAATTTTAATCCTAGAGAATTTGAACTTTTTTTGGTTTGGTGACGCAAGACATGAACAGCATGAGATATTCAACACCTAAATTACTATCACCCTTTATTTGTGTTGAACACTCGGGTGTTGCGCTTATCTCCCGGATCTCTTTCCATCATTGCTACTGCTCTTACTGTCTTAATCTTAGCCTTCCTAATCGACAAGTTGAATTTGATTTGTTAAGAACAAACATATAAGTTCTCTTTAAGGACATTTTGATTTGATTTTTATTTGTTTAGAACACATTTTTTTGGTACTGTTTGTAGCTGAAGAAAACCACTATTAACCCGAGAAGTTGTTCTAGTAAAGACGAAGCTCTATTGTCCAGCGCAGGAAAGGTCCTTGGAAATTGTTGGAGCTCAAATAAAAGGCTGCTAAATTGTGGGAACATAAGGTTTTTGAGGTAATGAACCTTTTGATTTTGTTGTTCTCTAGATAGCTACATAAGATGTTATTCTCGAGAACTAGTTGAGCTAATCAAATGCTTATGAAATTGTTTAGTCACTTCTTGCTAGTGCTGGTGAAACTTTGTGGTGTTTTTTAAATTTAGGAAGAAATTATGTAGTTTCAGGAAGGCTTTCCAAAAAAACCCGATGGTAACAAATTTGAAATTTTTTTTGTCTTGGTGTCTTGTTTAGATTATGCATGTTGATATCTTTGGTAGGCTCGTGAATATTCTTGTGACATTGTTTAGTCTCTTCTTGCAAGTGTTGGTGAAACTTTGTGGTGTTTTTAAAATTCAGGAAGGATTTGTGTTGTTTCAGGAAGGCTTTCCAGAAAATCCGATGGTAACAAAATTGAAAACCTTTTTGTTTTGGTGTCTTGTTAGGCTTATGCATGTTGTTATCTTTGATAAGCTAGTGAATTTTCGTACTGAAATTGTTAGTCTCTTATTCCTTGTGCTTGTGAAACTTTGTGGGTTTTGTCTTTTTTAAGGGTTTTTAAGATTCAGGATAGCTTTCCAGAAATCTCATAAAAAAGTTTGACTTGTTTATGCAGGTTAGTAAACACTGTGGGATGGGGAAAGTATGCAAATTTGGCCGCTAGGCCGAGGAGAATCATCTGTTAATTGTCAAACCATAATTTTATTTAACTCCCACTTGTGTGTCATGAATCTTGGAAGGCATTTTAAGTTTTCTGGATGGGTTTCTAGAATAAAATGTTAGAGTGTTTCTTTGTAGAAAATTTTAATTAATAAAATGAAATGAGATTAAAAACTAAAGATTTGACATCTGCATGGTTGATAAGTTTCTAATTGTGATGTTTTCAGACAAAAAAAAAGAAGATAAAAATTGGTTTTGAATCAACCGTGCATCGAACCCGGAGTGAGAGAGTGTATGGAGAAAGTATGCAAATTTGGCCGCTAGGCCGAGGAGAATCATCTGTTAATTGTCAAACCAAAATTTTATTTTACTCCTACTTGTGTGTCACAAATCTTGGAAGGCATTTTAAGTTTTTTGGATGGATTTCCAGAATAAAATGTTAGAGTGTTGTGCCCTCCTATGCCACATCTGATGCACTTGTGGTACTGAGATTTAGATGATTAGGAAAGCTATCCTGAACATTCTAAGAAATCTTACAAACAAAAACAAACCAAACACACAAGATGCAGTTAGAATAGAGAATCATCTCATCCTTTAAAGAATAAACATTGGAAGGGACTTTGTTATTTCAGGATGGGTTCCCAGAATATTTTGCTATAAAAAACAAGGTAAAAATACAATGTAAGAGTCTTGAATATATTTTGGGTGACAAGTAAAATATTTAGGAAGGATTTCCTAAAAATATTTAATATCTAAGAAAATGTTAGGATTGGAAGTAAAATGAAAATGCTTGACATCCTCTTCAAAAATGTAAGCTGGTGTGAAATCAGGGCCAGCACTGTAGGTTGTATAGCCATGTGAGCCGTTGGAGCATTGCCAACAAAATATGTGTGAGTGAGGTTTCCCAAGACTGTCCTCAAAGCAGATTCAGCACACTGCAAAATACCAAACTTTTACATAAGCACGAGAAGAGGGAAATAGATGGTAACATGAACAGAGGGGATAAACCATATCACTCTGCGAAAAGTAGGCTCAAAACAGAGAAGGCTTCTCAAAACCATTTTCATATCCCCCTTAGCAGATCCCTCTTCAAAAAGTAATCCTCAAATTCATTCCTTTTAGTAGCCGTCACATCCTGCACACATTACAACACGAACAAAATACATGCTCTAAGGAAACTACTATCTTCTCAAAACAAGGTTCATAACTTAATAACTAATACCTCAGTCTGATAATGATTATCTCGAGGTGGGAGCTTTAACGTTGCCTTCCAGTCCTGATTACTGATAAGCATGAGAAACCCACATAATCAAAGAAACGAACTTTAACTTCAAATCAAACCATATAAAGCAGTAAACTTTAATAAGCACAAGCCAGCTACTTCACCACATCAAGAGGAAACAGTCATTCAGACTCTTAATCCCAAATCATTTCAAAGGAAAAAGCTATCATTTCAACGATTTTCCAGCCATCACTTACTTAGAATCGTTGTTAGCTTCAGACTTAACAGTCTTCTCGACTTCATCTACATAGCTAGGATTACCAAGAAGCTGAGCACGTGTAGACCACTGTTGCTGTTGGATCTGCTAAGGGTTTTGCTGTGGGTAACCTCTCTGAATGTACTGCTGAGTATCAGGTTGCTGCTGCTGTGGCAACGGAGTACAAGACTGTACATAATGTTGAGGAAACGGAGTCCGTGAGTGAAGGTACTATTGAGGCGGGTTCGGGTTCGGATTCGGATTCCGTGACTGAAAATTAGGATCCGGACATCCAATCCCCGGTGGAAACCTTCCTCTGTTGTTGTTGTTATTATTATTTATCACAATCACTCTCTTCTTCGATCTCGAAAATACACAGGACAAAAGGAACCATAATCTACCAAATCACAATCCTCACAGCTCAAAAATCGCTAAAACAAACAAAATCCAAAGTTAGATCCAACGAAGAGATGAATGTTGAAACGAAGCGATTTGGTGTATCAGATTGGAGTGAAGGCGAGATGATTAAGGTGGTGATGATTGCGATGGAGATGAGCGACGACAGAGATGATGATAGACGAGTTTATCGACGTGGAAGACCATGACGGCAGAGATGATAACGACAGAGATGTTCTTCGCCGGAGATGAGGCAACATGATTTTAATTTTCAGAAAAAGTTAGTTAAAGAAAGAAGAAGGGTAACATAGACATTTGACCATCTTCAAAGAAATATTTTTGTGACTTTTGATCTTGAGTGCTAGTTTGGGAACAAAAACTTGGTTTAGTGCTATTCTAGTTGTTCATTCATAAAAAAATTCTTCTCCATTTTTCAAGTTCTTCAACTAATATATTGAATTATAAATTTAGAGTTAGACCATGGCGCAATGGTTTTCAATAGATTCAACACACTGTGCAATGTTTGTCATTTAAGTTATTGTTTTCCAGTAGAAACCTAAATCAGAGATATTTATCAAACTTCATTAATTTGATACTCTGCACTAGGACATGGCTAAGAGTTTCATCCATTTTGCATCCTCTGCGAGTCAATTCACTTGCCTCTGGTAGACAACTATACACTACTCTCCACCATATTTTTTTGACATTAAGCGAGGCATTCAGTTTCCAAATTCTAGAAAAGGTCTATTTTCACTCTTCAATATTAGGATGCACAATCCATGTGTGGGTTTGATGTCTCACATAATGATGTTGAATATATTACCCAGATTTGATTGTCCATCTTTAGTGTAGCTCCAATAAATACAATCATATCCGTTATGCTTGTAGGTCTTATTTCTTCGGATCAGATCCATGTCTTCTTTGGCTACCAGTTGTTTGAGTAAGTGAAGATTCCATTTTTGATATCACGATCTATTGAATTCTAAGACATTTAACTTTGTCTTCATCAATTGCTTCATGGATCTATTTTTCTGGCCTTGGTGGATATGTGGATCTGTTGATTACAATTGTCATTCCAACAATTAATTTGTCTCATCCTATCCATATAGTTCTTTTTTATCAATAGAATAGCCTAGGAATGGGCGTCATAACCAAACCCAAAATCCAAAGCGAACATGCACAAACATACAAAAATAAATTTCAAACTGTTATAAAAATATACTCAAACAGAGTTTAAGAAATAGGTACATACGGATCTGGACACAATACGAACAAACCTAGAATACAAATAATACTTAAAATTACGTAAATCTATTAATCTTCTTACATTTCTTAAGATAATTAATACTGTAAAGTATTTTAAATTTTCTTATTTACATACCAAATTTTTTTTTTTATTTTGAATACTTATAGTTGGTTTAGTATTTAGAGAATGGAGGTGAAATTAGAGTGTTGAATTAAAATAATTTAGCTTTAATCAAATAAATAGTATTTTGAGGATTTATATCTTAGATGTTATTTTGGTGACAAAATTTTTAAAATATTATTTTGGAAATTTGACTACAATTATTATTATTTTTTCGACAACCTAAACAGACTCTATGAAGACTCTGTAAACCATATTGGTAACTTTTCATCCATGTGAACAATGAATGACGTTTGCTTCATGGTACTTCGCGCCAGACTGTCCGCCTTTGTATTCATCGTACGGGGGATATGAATGATCTCTGAATGATTAAAAATTCCTTAAGAATCTTGATGTCATCCAAATATAATTCGCAAAAGTTGGTTATTCCTCTGGTGTAGAAACCATCGCCACTAATTAAATACAATATGTCGCAAAAGTAACGTGTTACTGATGTAAGTTCCTCATATTCTCCATTGTCCATATGAGAGCCTATTTCCGAATGTAAAGGCGAGAGACTTGCTCTCGTGTTCCTTGCTCTTATTAATCCCTTAAATCCTTTTAGTGTGATGTACCATGCATGTCTCGAGAAAGGCTCTTGCACTTTCCATGACCATCGTCCGTGAAACACTAGCGACCCGATATTGAAGGTAAACTAAACTGTACTGTCTCTTGAAACTAGGAAGCTTCCCTTGTGACTGTGACCTACGCCTCAGCCCAAAGTAAAGATTTTGTCTCTGTCAGTTTTAGAGTATATCTAGGATCCACATCAGTATTGCTAAACACTTTATTCTTTCTTCGTTTCCAAATGTACCATAATATCCATAAAAATTGATGATCATTCATATATGGGGACCCCCTCTAATATAGGTATTCCATGTTTGTAAATAGAGCATGTGAATGGAAAACGTCTAGGTTCGATGGTACCTTGGAGAGGGCTTATTCTTGTACCGTTGGAGGACATTAAAAAAACATATGATTAATTGATTCCTCACTTGCTCCATACCATGCACACTGAACATCACTTTGCATATCCCTACTCCTAAATTTTTTCTTTACTGGTATACAACCCTATACCAATTTCTAAAGAAAATGTTTTATCGCTGGTGGGCAGCGAATCTTCCACGAATAAGCTTTTAAAGGGGTAACCGTGGGTCCAAACACCGGTAGTGATATTTCTCTGTCTGAATATACCCTTTCCATCTTATATCCTGAATTTACCGTCTACCTCCCATTAGTGGTGAATAGCCATCCGTCTTGATCCATCAGCTGATGTCTACTTGATGGTATGCTTTCTATAATACTTGCATTCTCCGGTTTCACCAATGATCGGATTACCGGAGAGTTCCAAGTGCGTGAAGATGAATTAATTAGTGAAACCACAGTGGGATCCGGGTAGAGATTTTAATAATTACTATTTGCTGGTCTCGAGAGAGTGCTTGAGAGCCAAGGAATCCATACTGATATAGATGATCTTGATCACATCCTTTTGATTAGTCCTTTACTAACCAGAGATCTAGCTTAGACGATATTACAACATTCATAAGATGGGGAGTATGAGCAGATCGGTTCCACAGGTGAAGTGTTACTGAAATACTGTCCTTTAAAGATTTGAGAAAATCGAGTGTCGAGTTTCTCGATCAATTGCCAGAATTTTTTTTCTAACATAGCCGTGTTGAAATCCCAAAGGTCTTTGAACCCCAAACCTCCTCTTCTTTACCGATGCAGAGTTTGTCCGAGGATTTCCAATGCATGCCCCCTTGTATTTTCTCCTGATCTCCACAAAATTGTGCCACTGCACTCATCAGTTTTGAAGTGGCTGCTTTCTGGATTCGATAACAGGACATAACATGATTTGGTATAGAAATGACAACCGATTTAATTACTACCTCTTTCTCTCCCTTAGAGAAAAATTTAAAATTCCAGACACTAACTCTATTATTTAGGCATTCCTAAACAAAACCAAAAATTTGGATCTTTGATCCTCCCATGCTCTCAGAAAGACCCAAATATGATGACATTCCTCCAAAGTCTGAATACCTAAAATGTTCCAAAGTTCCTGCCGGAAATTTTCCACAATCCTAGAAGCAACTGAATTGAGGAGTTCTGGAAATTTATCAATTGACCAGACACTTTCTCATAATCATTTAAAATCTGAGAATAGTATGACATTTCTCCTTATGTGCCTTGCAAAAAAATAAGCTATCATCGACAAACACCACACGTGACACCAAGGGACAAGCTCGTGCAACCTTTATTCCAGTCCAAATTTATGTCTTTCTGCCTTTTCTATGTTCACAATCAGTGCTTCTGTGCACAATATAAATAAGTAAGGAGAAAGAGGACCCACTTGGCGCATTCCTCTCTGTCAAATAATATTCCCTCTTGGTTGTCCATTTAAAATACCTTATATTGCACCGATGAAATACATTCCATCATTAGCTGAATCCACCGTGTGTCAAAGCCCATTTTCTGAAATAACGCTTGAATAAAAGCCCACTCTATTCTATCATACGCTTTGATTGTGGGAACCGAAATCCACCTACTGTCAATAAATCGTACAAAAGGAAACTTCGGGAAAACCCTAAGTTTCCAGAGGAACCGGATCTCTGTGAAAGCCAACGACAAGTAACCAAGAACGCGATTAATATGAATAAATTGAAAGATATAAAAAGAAAAACGAGATTGAGAGCAAGAAGGATTCTTATTCCGAATTCGTGTAAGAACGGTTACAACGAGAGTTGCTTTAGCTGCGTGAGCCGTCGGCAAAATTCCTAGTTCTAACAATCTAAGACTAAAACCCTAGTTGAGACGCAGCTCGATAACGAAAATGGAAAATTTCCTAAATGCTAATTTTGGTGGTGAGAGCACTGAAAACCGTGTCTTGCTTCTGCCCTAGACCTCCTATTTATATACTTCTCGCCTTGGTCATTCGGTCTTTCCATTTCGCCCAGATTCGACTATATCGAGAATTTTCCATTTTTCTCGATCCTTCCTTTTCTTCCGCGGAAATCTTCTATTTTTCTTCAAACCTTCCTTTTATCTTTAAAATTGACTTTTATTTTCCTCCTGCGAGTAAACCGTCAAAACGTTATCAAATCTGCGGGCTAGATTCCGTTAAGATCGCGAAATGGCTTTTTATCGCGTTTTAGGTCCTTCCGGGCCGTTTTACGATAAAAACCATTTTCCGACTTTTCACGGGATCGTCTCCTGATCTGACGTGATTTTTAATAAATTACTCGAGTTAATCGAAAGGTTTTACGATTTACTCTACTTTTTATTAAAAACACGTTTTTTACGACTTACTCGGCGTTTTTTATTAAAAACGCGTTTTTATGATTTCAACGAGAAATCTCGAATAAATCATATAGTTTAGGCAATTTTCGGTGTTTCGTTTAACCGTTGCCGTTTAATACGATTTCCTCGTGTTCTTTCCGAGAAAGCGAAGTTTTACGTTTTTTATCGCAAAACTCGAATGGTAGGTCGGATCGAGATGGAACGGGAGATGTTTCGGCCGTGGTTTAGAAAGCAACCTTGTCGAAAGACGTAAGTTTCAAATCGGGAATGCGGGAGATCGAGGCGCAGGATATCCGGGAATTCTCTAGTTCGCCGATGGACGAACTAGTCGAGCATCTCCTAGTTCGCCCATCGGCGAACTAAGCCGGACCAGCTTAGTTCGCCGATGGGCGAACTAGTTGAGTATCTCTTAGTTCGCCGATGGGCTAACTAGTTGAGTTTCTCCTAGTTCGCCCATCGGCGAACTAACCTGGCTTGGCTTAGTTCGCCCATGGGCGAACTAGTCGTGACTAGTTCGCGTTTTACGGCTGTTTCGGTTTTTTGCGGTTTCGTAAAACGATTCTCGAGTTTTATAAAACGATCTTCGGATTTCATAAAACGATCTTCGAGTTTTATAAAACGATCTTCGAGTTTTATAAAACGATATTCGAGTTTTATAAAACGATCTTNACGATCTTCGGATTTCATAAAACGATCTTCGAGTTTTATAAAACGATCTTCGAGTTTTATAAAACGATATTCGAGTTTTATAAAACGATCTTCGAGTTTTATAAAACGATCTTCGAGTTTTATAAAACGGCTTTTCGAGTTTTATAAAACGATCCTTGAGTTTTATAAAACGATCTTCGAGTTTTATAAAACGGCTTTTTGAGTTTTATAAAACGATTCTCGAGTTTTATAAAACGATCTTCGGGTTTTATAAAACGGCCTTTCGAGTTTTATAAAACGATTATCGAGCTTTATAAAACGATCTTCAGGTTTTCTAAAACGGCCTTTCGAGTTTTATAAAACTATCTTTCGAGTTTTATAAAACGGTCTGCGTGTTTTACCAATGACTTTGAGTTTTATAAAACTACTCCTCGGGTTTTCTAAAACTGTTCCTTTTGTATTTTTGTGGGGAATTTTGGCTATTAATTCCGTCGTACCGATTTTGACCCCAACATCAAGTTTTATAAAACAATTCTTCGAGTTTTATAAAACGATTCTCGAGTCTTATAAAACGATTCTCTAGTTTTATAAAACGATTCTTCGAGTTTTATAAAACGATTCTTCGAGTTTTATAAAACGATTCTTCGAGTTTTATAAAACGATTCTTCGAGTTTTATATAACGATCTTTCGAGTTTTATAAAACATATTTTTATTTTTACTTTTGCGGAGACTTTTAGCCATTGATTCCGTCGTGATCGATTTTGACACCAACAGTTAGCCCCCCAGCTCGCTAGAATCTTAAGCTTCTAGCGTAAGGTTCTTGCGAGTGGTTTGCCAGTTTTAGTTAAATTAGGTGGAATTAATGGTTGGAAAGGTCCGTTGAGACTGATCTTTCCATTCTCCAGGGAGCGGAATGTGTTTAAGATTAGGGCTGCGCCTTGTGAAGGCTGCCTACGTACCCTTTTGAGGGGATCAAGCCTTTCGTAGTTCGTTTCGGAGTTAAGGTTCGTATGACCTGTTTCCTAGCAAGACCTTTACAGTCTAGTTATATGTCGTGTAGCAATTATCGAGCATATTGATGTCGATGGCATCTGGACCTTTGTCGGCCTTGAGACTAGCCTCGTAGGCCGTTTGATCTGGCTGAGCGTGGCCTTTATAGTTTTCGGACTGGCCGTGTGCGGCTCTGAGTCCCTGCCGCTTTTGCGGCTTTATTAAAAATCAGTTTGCGTTTTTAAGAGCGTGTTTTTATTCGTATGAATGTAGCGGGAAGATTATGAGTTGATATTGAGGGAGGTCCGCGAGTTGTCGTCTCGCATTCCTTTTTCCCTTAGTGTATCGCCTTGTTCGTTTGCNGGGAGGTCCGCGAGTTGTCGTCTCGCATTCCTTTTTCCCTTAGTGTATCGCCTTGTTCGTTTGCCCATTTTAGGATGTTTAGTAAATCGAGTGAGCGTTTAGATATAGACGAAGAGACATGCCTTTAGGATCTCGATTCATGCCTTGAGACATTAGCGACCAGTGTGCTGGGTTTAGGGCAAGACCTAGGTTTACTTTCAGATTGAGGCTATGCGATGACTAGTCGGCTTTCGTTTTGCCTGTTGCGATTTTAACCTGATTCCATACCAATTTAGAATCCGCGATAAGTTCTCGGCTTATACGATTCGTCTGGTTGGAACCGAGCATCTCACCGGGAACAATTTCTAAGTTGCCCGGAAGTGCTGACCAAAAGTTTGGATTTCTTTTATAGCGCCATTACCCTTGTGTCGGGTGTTCGAGAGCTATCTCTGCGAGATAACTCAAGTTTGTTTAGGACTGTTGCGAGTTTGTTGTGATCAGCAACAAACTTTTTATGTGATAGATGTTTACGTTGTTTTGGCCTTCGCGAAGGATACGTACGTTAAGAAGTTTTGCGTAATTTTATAGTCGCGGACGGACTGTTAGGTCTTCCAAGAAAATGACTTTATCAAGGAAGGTATTTGTGTCAAAAAACTAATCTCCGGGCGTCTGTGACGTCTCGCAGTGCCGAAAGTTGGTTTTTATTTTATATGCCGCGTTTCGTGTTCGGAACGTTTGCGGACTCGAAGATGTTGCGAAGGTTTTGTTTTAACCCTGCTTTGCAGGAACACTTTGGTTCGTTTGCGGATATTCGCAATTAAAACTAACATTCCTGTTTGGATGTTAGGTAGTTTTATGATTTGTGCTAGAGCAATTAGGACCGAGAGGTCGCGTAAGTTGTTTCCCTGAAACGAAGGGTTTTTGGTTACGGTGCTTTGTGAAGTGTTGACCTTCCGAGATTCGTACGGCTTTAGGAGCTCTGGTACGAGTGTTTTCTTATACGTCGGATTTTGTAGGCAACTTGCTTCGAGAGTAGAGTGAATCGCGAGAATACAGAACTTAGCCGAATTTCGACAAGTTTGCATTATCCGTTGAATGTATTGGCTTAGCGCGAAGGTTGTGTTCAGCCGCACAGCCAAGGTCGTATTTGGTAGAGGATTAGACCACGACACTTTCGTGCTATCGAAAAGGTCGAGTCGGTTTGTAAACTTGGCATTGAAGTGAAGCGTGATCGGACAATAGCCAAGTAGCGTTTGTCGAGATAGATATGCCAAGTATGCCCGTGTTTATAGAAAATGTTTTTCCGTTGTAGGTTTGATTTATACGATAAAAGTTTCGTATAAACTTTCCTTTGTATGGAAGTTGTTTCTTTTTTACTCGAGGGAGACAGATCCTAAGAAGCTCGATGCAAAGCCCGTGCGGAGTCGTTTGCAGGGCGATCTCATTCTCGGATGTAAACGAGAGGAATGAGATCGGATTCTCGTGAACCGATGGGCTAAAGAGTGAGATCTTTCAGATCATGTCGCGAGGAGGCGAAGTTTAGATTGGCCGCCTAGTGTCGGATCGTATAGCTTGGTTTTCGCTATAAGGAAAGTACTTTTCGCAAAACCTGTTACCTTTACTTTCGAGAGTTACCTCGTTATGACATGATCCTGACTATACGAAGGATTTCTCACGTAAGCAACGGGCGATGAATTTAGTAAATCGACACGACGCATTGGGTTAACAATGTTTCCGCAGATTTTTCGAGAAACCTTTCCGCTTAGTTTTTGATTCTTCGGTGATAGTTTTTTCGGAGTCACTCGTGGAGTTTTACCAAAAGTTTTTCACCGAGATCTAGTCGCAAAATGTTTTAGCGGTTTCTCGGGCGGAATGAATCACATGATCAGCAATAGGATCAGTCAGCAAGAAGGGAGGACGTGTTCCCTATTGCTGCTTTGTGTTCTCGATCTTTCTTTCACCGCAAATGTTCTTGACATATTCCGTGGCTCACTTGGTTTGACCGAAAATGAGATCAATGCTTTGATGCCTAAAGATTTCGACTCTTATACTTGTTTTATCAAGTTTGAGAAGATTTTTATGACTTCGGCAAATAATCGAGTTTTGCTCTGAAATTTCGCACAGATTTTCTAACCGCATGATTGCGACGAGAGATGTTGTATATTCCTCGAGATTATTTCCCAGACAGTTTGGATCAGTCTTTAGCACTTTGACGGTTTTTAGATTGTCGTTTGCTTTTTAGATGATTTCGACGAGGCGTTGCATTGTCCGAATATTTTTCCGCATATTTTAGAAAGCATTTTCTTGATGCGAGGGAAAATGTTCGGCGAAAGAAGAAAGACGAGTTTCGTTTAAAGGATTTGGATGATCGACAATCCGGGTCGATTAAAGACCATGGAGGATCGGAGATGACTTGGAGTATGTCTGATTTACGAGAACTTCTAGGAGCGAGTCGGTTTTAAGACGACGTCAGCGTCTCTAGCTCCTTCTTTCTTTTAAGAAATGGGTACGTTTGAATGCGTGGCGATCGTTTCTCGGTTGTACGAGAGATTGGATCGGTTTGCGAGTTATGCCTGAATGGTTAGAGAACAACAAATCGAGATAGACAAAAATTGCTTACGACTTAGCATGCTAGACTACCTTCTAAATTCTAAGTTCTCAAGGTTTCTTGGCAATTTACAAGACGTTTTCGTTTCTTACCTACGAGAAATTAGAAGTCTAATAAAATTTTTGAATCGGACATACCTTAGCTTCATCGATGATTTGGGGTCGTCTATTCTTCGTTCTTCGTCTTTTGACTTACCGGTCTTCGACGAATTACCAGCGAGAGTATCGGAGCGGGGAGAAGACTTAACCATCGAAGCTCGTGTTCTTGTTTCTTCGTACTGCTGGTTTTATTTGACCGACTAGGTGCGCTTTGTATATCGAAAAAATCAATCACGTGTTTATGATTGGATGTTTTCGACTTAGCGTGGCAGAGTTTCGTAAAGTCGGATTAGGTTTAGAGAGTTCAGATTTCTCGTATAGTTTAGGCAACTTTGGTGTTAAGTCAACTGTTTCCGTTTTAGACGATTGATTCGAACTTATACGAAGAAATAAGTCTTTGCGATTTTATCGTAAAATCCCGATGGAAATTCCGGTTCAGACGAAACGAGAATCAGTGCGATCAAGACTTCGAGAGAACTCGAGGATTGGTTCAGCTCGACATAAGGCAAGTCGGGTGAATCCTTTCTGCTCGCCGTATGGTGATCTGGATGGTAAGAACCCTTGGGGTGAAGTCAGCGTCTCTTGGGCGAGCTAGACCCTTGTTTCAGCTCACCGTATGGCGAGCTGGCTAGCTCTACGTTCGGCGAGCTAAGATGCTTTGCGCGGGTGATCTCGATTTGTTGAGTTCACTTGTTTTCGTCGTAGAATCTCAACGGAAACTCCGATTGAGACGAAACGAAAAGCAGTGCGATTATTGTTTAGAGTACGATCAGGCTCACCGTAGATATGAGTTTGATTGTGCGGATCCTTGGGGAAAAGTCAGTGCCTCTAGGTCGAGGTGGAAAGCCGGTCAGCTCGCCAAGATGGCAAGCTAGGTTGCTTGGCCAACTCACCGTCTTTTCGGCTGGATAGTATTTCCCGATTCTGCGAGTAGCCTAAGGTTCTTCCGCGAGCAACCTAGGGTTTTGTCGCTAATAACCTAGGGTTTTTCCGCGAGTAACCTAGGGATTTTCCGCGAACAACCTAGGGTTTTGCCGTGAATAACCTACGGTTTTTCCGCGAGTCACCTAAGGCTTTCTCCGCGAGTAACCTAGGGTTTTTCCGCGAACAACCTAGGGTTTTGCCGCGAATAATCTACGGTTTTTCCGCGAGTCACCTAAGGCTTTCTCCGCGAGTAACCTAGGGTTTTTCCGCGAACAACCTAGGGTTTTGCCGCGAATAATCTACGGTTTTTCCGCGAGCAACCTAGGGTTTTGTCGCGAATAACCTAGGGTTTTTCCGCGAGTAACCTAGGGCTTTCTCCGCGAGTAACCTAGGGCTTTCTCCGTGAGTAACCTAGGGTTTTTCCGCGAACAACCTAGGGTTTTGCCGCGAATAACCTACTGTTTTTCCGCGAGTCACCTAAGGTTTTCTCCGCGAGTAACCTAGGGTTTTTCCGCGAACAACCTAGGGTTTGCCGCGAATAATCTACGGTTTTTCCGCGAGTCACCTAAGGATTTTTCCGCGAACAGCCTAGGGTTTTCCGCGAGTATCCTAGGATTTATTTCACGAGTAAGTTACGGTTTATTCCGCGAGTCACCTAAGGATTTTTCCGCGAACAGCCTAGGGTTTTCCGCGAGTATCCTAGGATTTATTTCGCGAGTAAGTTACGGTTTGTTCCACGGTTTCTGGGAGAGCAAGATTTATTTTTCCGAAAGGTTCTCGGAAAACGCGTGAGATTTGTCCAACTCGGAAATAAGAAAAACACTATGGGGTTTGATAGATTTTATCGTTGCCCTTAGTGATCTGAGATAGAAATCGTGAGCTTGTTTTGTTGCTCTTTCCGTGGCGAAGAGTCGCGATTAGGTTTTCGATTTTTTTGAGTACTACAGCGTTTGCGCGAGCGTTGGCTATAGGAGCAGTCGCTGCTGGAGTTGTTTTACCAGCGTCTTTTTGCGAGTTGGGACTTTGTATTTCATACATCCAGACATCGTTTTGATCAAGCGTTTTGCGGCTATGAGTAAGAGTAATCCGACCCCCCTCCTTCTAGCGCCAAACTGTGGGAACCGAAATCCACCTACTGTCAATAAATCGTAAAAAAGGAAACTTCGGGAAAACCCTAAGTTTCCAGAGGAACCGGATCTCTGCGAAAGCCAACGACAAGTAACCAAGAACGCGATTAATATGAATAAATTGAAAGATATAAAAAGAAAAACGAGANGTCAATAAATCGTAAAAAAGGAAACTTCGGGAAAACCCTAAGTTTCCAGAGGAACCGGATCTCTGCGAAAGCCAACGACAAGTAACCAAGAACGCGATTAATATGAATAAATTGAAAGATATAAAAAGAAAAACGAGATTGAGAGCAAGAAGGATTCTTATTCCGAATTCGTGTAAGAACGGTTACAACGAGAGTTGCCATAGCTGCGTGAGCCGTCGGCGAAATTCCTAGTTCTAACAATCTAAGACTAAAACCCTAGTTGAGACGCAGCTCGATAACGAAAACGGAAAATTTCCTAAATGCTAATTTTGGTGGTGAGAGCTCTGAAAATCGTGTCTTGCTTCTGCCCTAGACCTCCTATTTATATACTCCTCGCCTTGGTCATTCGGTCTTTCCATTTCGCCCAGATTCGACTATATCGGGAATTTTCCATTTTTCTCGATCCTTCCTTTTCTTCCGCGGAAATCTTTTATTTTTCTTCAAACCTTCCTTTTATCTTTAAACTTGACTTTTATTTTCCTCCTGCAAGTAAACCGTCAAAACGTTATCAATCTGCGGGTTAGATTCCGTTAAGATCGCGAAATGGGTTTTTATCGCGTTTTAGGTCCTTCCGGGCCGTTTTACGATAAAACCGTTTTCTGACTTTTCACGGGATCGTCTCCTGATCTGACGTCGTTTTTAATAAATTACTCGAGTTAATCGCAAGTTTTTACGATTTACTCGACTTTTTATTAAAAACACGTTTTTTACGACTTACTCGGTGTTGTTTATTAAAAACGCGTTTTTATGATTTCAACGAGAAATCTCGAATAAATCGTATAGTTTAGGAAATGTTCGGTGTTTCGTTTAACCCTTGCCGTTTTATACGATTTCCTCGAGTTCTTTCCGAGAAAGCGAAGTTTTACGGTTTTTATCGTAAAACTCGAACGGTAGGTCGGATCGAGATGGAACGGGAGATGTTTCGGCCATGGTTTAGAAAGCGACCTTGTCGAAAGACGTAAGTTTCGAATCGGGAATGCGGGAGATTGAGACGCAGGATATCCGGGAATTCTCTAGTTCGCCGATGGGCGAACTAGAGAGCATCTCTTAGTTCGCCCATCGGCGAACTAAGCCGGGCCGGCTTAGTTCGCCGATGGGCGAACTAGTTGAGTGTCTCCTAGTTCGCCCATCGGCGAACTAAGCTGGCTTGGCTTAGTTCGCCCATGGGCGAACTAGTCGTGACTAGTTCGCGTTTTACGGCTGTTTCGGTTTTTTGCGGTTTCGTAAAACGATTCTCGAGTTTTATAAAACGATCTTCGGATTTCATAAAACGATCTTCGAGTTTTATAAAACGATCTTCGAGTTTTATAAAACGATATTCGAGTTTTATAAAACGANTGACTAGTTCGCGTTTTACGGCTGTTTCGGTTTTTTGCGGTTTCGTAAAACGATTCTCGAGTTTTATAAAACGATCTTCGGATTTCATAAAACGATCTTCGAGTTTTATAAAACGATCTTCGAGTTTTATAAAACGATATTCGAGTTTTATAAAACGATCTTCGAGTTTTATAAAACGATCTTCGAGTTTTATAAAACGATCTTCGAGTTTTATAAAACGGCTTTTCGAGTTTTATAAAACGATCCTTGAGTTTTATAAAACAATCTTCGAATTTTATAAAACGGTTTGAGTTTTATAAAACGGTTCTCGAGTTTTATAAAATGATCTTCGGGTTTTATAAAACGGCCTTTCGAGTTTTATAAAACGATTATCGAGCTTTATAAAACGATCTTCGGGTTTTATAAAACGGCCTTTCGAGTTTTATAAAACGGTCTTTCGAGTTTTATAAAACGGTCTGCGAGTTTTATCAATGACTTTGAGTTTTATAAAACTACTCCTCGGGTTTTATAAAACTGTTCCTTTTGTATTTTTGTGGGGAATTTTGGCTATTAATTCCATCGTACCGATTTTGACCCCAACATCGAGTTTTATAAAACGATTCTTTGAGTTTTATAAAACGATTCTCGAGTCTTATAAAACGATTCTCTAGTTTTATAAAACGATTCTTCGAGTTTTATAAAACGATTCTTCGAGTTTTATAAAACGATTCTCGAGTTTTATAAAACGATTCTCGAGTTTTATAAAACGATTCTTCGATTTTTATAAAACGATCTTTCGAGTTTTATAAAACATATTTTTATTTTTACTTTTGCGGAGACTTTTAGCCATTGATTCCGTCGTGACCGATTTTGACACCAACATTGATCATGTCCGTTTTAATGGCCATAAACATATTCTAGCACGATTTATTACCATGAAACATTTCATGTGCAGTGAGTATGTTGTTTGATATCAGTTTCCCTGGGAAAAAAGTCGATTGCGTTTCCACAATAAGCTTGGGAAGACAAACTTTTAACCATTGACATAGAAACTTTGACATAATTTTGTAACCACATTACACAAACTAATCGGCCGCATCTCCGTCATCCTTGTAGGCCCTCCGTCTTTGGAATTGAACATAAGTTTGTAATATCTAACCATGTATCCAGCTTTCTGGATGGCAAAAAATTATTAACCATATCCACCAAATCCTTCTTAATGATGTGCCATAATTGTTGGCAAAAAAGGTGTTGTCATTCCATCCGGGCAAGGGATTTTTTCCAGGTGCATCATGAACAAAGCATGTCTCACTTCCTCTTTCGTCGCCATTCTGATCAGCCTCTAGTTTATTTGTTGAGTGATAGCCGATGGGATCTCCTCTTGAAAATTATGAAACTCTGAAGATGAAGTAATACAAAATAAATTCACAAAATAATCAACTGTTATTTTTTCCACTCCATTATCTTATGTTATCCATTGTCCATTCTCATCGTGTAGTCCCACAATCCTATTTCTGGCTCGATGTTGCTTCGTCAGAGCGTGGTAGAACTTTTTATTAAGATTGCCAGCCGTATTCCACATATTTCTACTCTTTTATTGCCAGTAATCCTTCTCATCTTTATATGCTTTTTGTAATTTTTGACATACCTCGAGTATATCCTCTTGATTCCTAGTTTTTTTCAGTTGTACCTCTTCCAGAGTCTTTTGAAGTTTGCTAATTTTCTCATTTCCAAATCGAGGGGGGGGGGGTGTTGTTCTTTCTCAATTTCAAAATTTCGTGGAGACGATTCCCAATTTTCGTAACGAAAACCTCAGATTAATTATCACCACTCTGCGTCTCCCAGCCCCTGGAAATAGATTCCATGAAACCATGCTGTCCAATCTATCGTTTATCAAACCAAAATTATCCCCGTTATTTTGGGACCTTATTCTTCGGAAATGCCACAACCGGTCTATGATCATAACTAACCATCCTCGGATACTCAGTGTAAGAATATGGAACTAAAGAATATCACTCCTCATTTGCTAGCCCTCGATCAAGATTGCACCAAACCATTTATTTCCCTCTCGTCTTTGCCAAGACATTTGGTTTCCTCGGGCCGGAAATTCTAGAAGTCATGTATTCCTATTCATATTGTTAAAAGATACAAAAGATCATGGACTTCATAAAGAGTCTCCACTTTTTTCATGGTTGCCAGTAATCTCCAATAACAAACCACTGTGCTGATCTCGATAAACCATATCTCGTCAATCTTTTTCCTACCTGGTCGTGCAATTTTATGACTGAATTCTCATGTACAAGGGTTAAAAAAACTTGTTTCCCAAGCATCACCGCTTCACGTCTATCATTCGATTACTTGTATGCAGAACTTTGACCTCATAATCATTCTTCTAATATAAATTTAATCCACCCCTCTTTCCAATTGGGTCTATAATGACCAAATTATCAAACCCAAAATGCGTCTGGAAATCTTGCACAAAAGTGAAGTTCTATTTTGTTTTTGATAAAACTAAGAAATCCAGTTTATTTTTCTACATATCTCTGAGATAACTTATAGTCTATTTACTCTCCATCTTTATACAATTCCAATCAGTACTCTCATAAATAAAGCTCTGAAAATGCTCCTCCGAGTTTTGTCTGCCGGTTTGAGGAGACCCTTTGTGGTTTTTTTATTTTTTATAAACATTATCCATTATGTTTGAAAAATATGTATTAAACCTTAAAAATTTATACCAGAGAACCAATACAAGAAATGATTTGCTCTTCTCTAGTACATCTGAATAACTTTGCCATATCATGGGCCATATACATTTATTTTTTAAAATATTATTATTATATTTCAAAATCCGAAACATGAATTCATGTTTCGATTACAAGCCCAATTTGAACAAAATGATCCAATTCAAAACGAAAACCAAAGTAGCTTTTCTCAACCAGCACTCTAACGCATTCCATTAGCTAGTTTCACGATTCTTAGATTATCAAACACTTCAACCGTTAATGGCAGGAAAGTGACGTTGACCTTGTTTTCTTGGTTGTCGGTTACTTCTCGTGCCATTACCGGAGTAGTTGGTGCTCGTCGATCGCATCAAGCTTGGGACATGTTTGTTTCACCATCCAGATGAGTCATCTGGATGGAGATGAGAGTTTCGTTTGTTTAGACACTAAAAGTACAATTCATCTAGATAGATCATCCGGATGACTTTGAAATTTTAGGCTTAATATTAAAGTCCATCTGGATGGACCAATTTGAACCATCTGGATGGAGATGGTTCTTCCAAAATTGTATAATGTCTATTATACCCTTTTATATAATTCATAAATTACAAACTTAAACATACTACTCCCTCTGTTTCAATATAAGTGTCACTCTACAGCTATGCACACGGATTAAGAAAACAATTAATTTTACATATTTCCTATATAAAAACACAATTACCCATACACCTAACCATATTTTAACCAATAGAAAAACAAATTACATAATAAAATTAATAAATTTTGCATTGAAAACCGAAAACGACACTTATTTTGTAACACAAAAAATTCTCTACAACGACACTTAATATAAAACGGAGGGAGTATTATTTTATAACTTACATGACAAAACCACATTTTCTCAAATGACAAAACCACATTTTTCTGCCAAACCGTAAAAACGTGTTTTTCCGCCAAAACTGCAAAAATGTGTTTTCTCACCAAAATTGCAAAAATGGATTTCCTGCCAAAATCGCAAAAACATGTTTTTCCGTCAAAATAGTAAAAACGTTTATCCCAGCTAAAACCACAAAAATGTGTTTCCCGCCAAAACCGCAAAAACGCATTTTCCCTCCAAAACCTTTAAAACACGTTTTCTAGTTAAAACCGCGAAAACGCGTTTTTCCGTCAAAACGCATTTTCCCGCAAAAACGCGTTTTTCCGCCAAAACCGTAAAAACGCGTTTTTCTACCAAAACCGCAAAAATACGTTTTCTTACCAAAACCGCAAAAACCCGTTTTTCCGCCAATACGCATTTTCCCGCAAAAACCAAATAACACGTTTTCCCGCCAAAACCGCAAACACACGTTTTCCTACCAAAACCGTAAAAATCCGTTTTTCCACCAAAACGCGTTTTCTCGTAAATAACCGCAAAACGCGTTTTTCCGCCAAAACGTGTTTTCTCGTAAAAACCGCAAAACGCGTTTTCTCGTAAAAATCACAAAACGTGTTTTTCCGCCAAAACGCGTTTTTCCGCCAAAACGCGTTTTTCCGCCAAAACGCGTTATTTGCGAAAACACGTTTTTCCGCCAAAATGCGTTTTTTTGCGAAAACCGCAAAAACATGTTTTTCCGCCAAAACTGTAAAAATACATTTTTCTGCCAAAATTGCAAAAACGTGTTTTCCGCAAAAACACATTTTTCCCGCAGAAACGCATTTTCCGCTAAAATCGCAAAAACGTATTTCCCCGCTATAATCGCAAAAACGAATTTTCCAACTAAAACCGTAAAAATGCGTTTTCCCACCAAAACATGTTTTCTCGCCAAAACCGTTCCACAAAAAAATTATTTTTCTTCCAAATCCGCAAAAACGCCTTTTAGCGTCAAAATTATAAAAATTAATATATTTAAAATTAATATCATACATATGACTAAATCAAAACAAAGATATTTTAGTATTTTTTTTACCAAACTCATCTAGATGGAGAAGAAAAACAGAGAAACAAACATGAGTCCATCTAGATGATCCGGATGGATAAACAAACAATCTCAAAAAATGTGGATCTCAAGGTCATCAACAAACACCATCACCTGTAATCCAAGAAGCCATTCCTCCGAACCAACCGAGACAGAGTCAGTGAAAAACTCAAAACGAATCCAACCAACTTTGGAGCAGAATTTCTTACTAAATCACGTAGTTGTTCACATCCAATAAAATAATATAACCTTGGTTTCAAAACAAGGGCAGCATTAGTGAGAATCTCTCCATTTAAAACTTAATAAATAACTAGAAAAAATGAAAAAGTAAGAAAAATGACATTTTTCTATTGGTTTAAACATAAATACAGAAATAAAAATTTAAGAAAATAAGTTTAGATTGATGGACTGGTTGTGAAGACTGAAAGCCTCAACAAAGATTACGGAATACGTGGTCAAAAATATGATATAAAACATATTTCCAGTTCCCCTCCAAGCAAAGATTCACGTGGTTTGTGTGTTTTGAAGACTGGTTGTGAAGACTGAAAGCCTCAACAAAGATTACGGAATACGTGGTCAAAAATATTTTATGTGTTTTTTGTTTGTTTATGTGACAATCAAGGATGCTAAGTTCCATAAAAAAAAATCTAGCTAGTTTATTATTTATTTTGGTATTTATCATAATTAGTTAGATTTATTTTAATGATTTTTAATAGTTTAAAATTTATTTGGTTTTCATATAGATATAGGTTTATTATGCCTAGAATTATAGACAGATTTTTTATATTGAATAAATTTTTAAGTTTTCATAGCTAAACGAATTTTTATAGCACATGAAAGTATTTATAAACCAAGAACTGTTAAAATATTGAGAATAGTATTTTCAAACCTTAGTTTATTAGTACTTTTATAATCAACAGATCTTAGTTCTATCTCTATTAGCTTCCATTACATTATATATCTATATAAAAAATCTTTAAAATTTTTGGGGGCCAAGGCTGTTGCTCATTAGCATATGCCCAGATTCGACATAATGTTATACTTACATTGTTCATACATATTAACTACTTATTCTTTATTCTTCTTTTTTGAAACCTAACCTCTTCATTCTTCATTAATCATTACTCGTAATTTAAATACGTTAATGGTGAACATATAAATACTTGAACAAAATAAGAAAGAAAAAGAACTAGCATGAGCGTTCTTGAGCAAAGAAATCATACATGAGAGTTCAAAAGAACAAACGAAAAGCGAGTCCTTTCTCAAAAAAAAAAACAAATGAAAAGCAATAGTTTGGTATATTCATATGTAGTGTCCGCCGAGAATATGGGCGTTGTGGTGACTGGTTGAGACAGCAGACCTTTTTGACCACCGGATGGTGCAGGTCCCGTACGTATTGCGATACGGTGTGGTAGTTAGTGGCGGTGGTGGTGTCCAATGCAGCCACGTCACGCGATCATTCCTCTTCTTCATTTTTTGGGGTTGAAAATTAGACACACGAGGTTATGATATTTGGATGACAGAGCATGATCTGCTGCCTGCTGGCCTGGCTTTGGTATTGTTATTATTATTTTAATTTGACTTTAGTATTTAGATTTTATTAAATCATATCGTATTTTGGTTAATGCTGATTTCTCTTTCTCCGCACTTTCGGTTTGAACTGTATATCTTTCTGTCAATCTGGTAGTCTATGAGTAGTTACATATTTAATACTATTCTTTAAAGTCATCACTAGATTTTGACCCGCGCTTTTAAAGCGCGGGATTATATTTTTAATCAAAAGATATATTCACTAATATCAAAATTTGTATATAGTTTATATATTTTTATTTTCCAATATGTATATATTTCATTATCAACATATACAATTTTATAATTATGCAAATATGAGCAATATGTAAGTTTTTATGTGGATAAAATTTTTGTTTCAAAAGAATAAAAAATTTGAATGAAAATTTGTTTCCAAATTTTGAGATGATAGTTTCATAAAACTGACCTGGACCCATAATTTTTTATCCAAAAAATTTTCAATAAAAATATGGTCGTTACATTTATAAAGATTAGTTTTTACATGAGACATATAATTTTAGCCCTTGGATATATACTAAATACCGTAGATTTAAGTTGGAAAATCTGAAGAAAAAAAACTAAATGTATACTAATACATATGAGACTAATCATAGTATAAGTCATGTCTTTTTCTGAAGGGTGAAGATTAGAAATGCATGACTTTATATATGGCTGAGATTTTTTTTTTGTCAACTATATGGCTGAGATTACACGAAGGTTATAATGCGTTAAATGTAAATTCTGAATATTAGTATATATAAAATTTAATTTAAATATATTATAATCCATAAAATACATTGTCATAAACGAAAATTTGGTATTTAAGACAATTGTTTAACAACCAAAAGCTACCATATCTTTAGTGAAAATCTATATAATTGGTACTAAAATATACTATAATTATTGCTTTTTACTTAATTTAAAAAGTAAAGATTTCATTAATTCGTAGTTGCTATTTATATGGAATGTAATCTTAACAAAATATTAAAAGATTCTGTTTAAGATAATATTAATTTCTCTGAATAAATTGGTTAATATATGGAAACGTTGGTAATGTTAAGGTATTCTAGATATTTTTGTCTATTGAAATATATTGAAAGTAAGATCATGGAGGGGTATTTTCAAGTTCATGATTTTTAAAATGTTTATATAAATGAAAATATATTTATTAAGGTTTTTATGGATATTTTGATAGATATTAGTTAGTATATGGAGATATATTCTCTAAATTGTTTGATATTTCTAAAATTTAATATTTTTTGTCAAAGAATAATAATTTTTTTATAATATCAAAACAAACTCCGCTCCTCTTCCGTTTTTATTGATTTGGTAATATATAGTGATGAATTTTTTATATAAGTAAATATATATGTATAACAAATTATAAATCGAAAACTCAACATTTTAAAAAATCCAAAACTAATATTAATACACTAAATCTAAATCTCTACTTCTATTATCTTATAATGACCAAGTTGTCTTACATCTTCAAGCCTTCTAGTCCAAATATGCTTTTTGAACTTTCGTCCAAATATGCTTTATTGTTCTTATCTCTACTTATAATGATGTGAAAAAAACCCGAGGAAATTAATCATTACTACAGCTAAAGAACCTATAAATACCAGTTACAAAAAACAAAGAACCTATAAATACATAATGAAAAAAATGCTTTTTGTTCAGCACAAGTTGTTGTATGCAAAGGAATACTACTTCCGTCAGGAGTAAATAAAACCTTCTCGTTCTCACCAGATTTAATTTGTGTTGCCAACCTACTCAAAAGTTTGAACCCTAACAAAAACCATATAAAATCAACGCATGGATTACATAGAGTGTGTAGATTTGTACCTTGAGAGATATATCATAGAAGTTGGACCATGGCATGCTTATTCACCTGAGAGATATAACACTGAGTTAGGGGGGACATTGGCCGTATTCATGTGAACATTCACCATTTCTCTAAACCTATATTTGTTTCTTTGTAAAAATAGTGATTCACTATATTGACCTCAAAATATAAAGTGTGAAAATTGAAATTCTAGACTGCAAAAAACGTCTAGAGGTTAATAAAATCTCAAGGTAGACTTAATAAAAGAAAGCTTTAAATGAAAAAGAAAAAAAATTAATGCTGATAATTTTAAGAAATACGAAAATATAGTTTTGGATTAAAATAATTAATATTGTTAGGCATTAATAGCAATGGCATGCCATTGTAATTAACTTTAAAAATCAAGGGCAGAATCCTAATAGGGATTCTGCTTTAATAGTATAGATCATTCATAACATTTGCTGTCAGGTTTCGAGCTTTTCTACATCTTCACTCATGATATATGGATATACGGAGTTAGGTTCAAAAACGTTGTATGCTAGTTTTATGGATTATCTAGATCCCAGAAAAAAAGATCCAATGCTTCACAGTTGAAAGCAACACACACATAATTAGAACTTTTCGGTCATTATATTTCAAAAAGCAAATGCTTAAATAAGTGCTGACTGAAATTTTCAAATATTATTTGTTACTGGAAATTGGATTTATAAAAATTATAAAATAGTCTAGTTTTTCACTTTCTAACTGTTTGTAGATTCATTTAATATCTGTGTGATTAATATTTTAACTTTAGACAATCATATCTTTAGAAGTGATATTTTTGCTCATGAAGTCATGGTGTTGCTACTTGCTACCGTACGTTAGCTCAGTAGTACAACGTTTTCAGTTTACTATGCTTGTCTATATATAGTAGCATTTCACGTCAAATCTAGAAACGATATATTCTTCTCCATAGGTCTTAGAAGATCAAAATACTATATACGAAAGACAGTAAATCAATAAGCATATTGGTGTCGAATTGGAGTCCACCTAATCCAATGATACCCGGTTTGCGCGGGTAAAAGACTGTCGTTGATTCCATTAGCAAGAATCTACTAAAGACACTTGATTCCACAAGTACTCTGATTTGAAACCGATCGAATGCACCACAAAGACTATAGAAATATCGCTGATACAGGTAGACATTCAGGCTTGTGTGTCCACACAATGAAAATAACAGGAGTTTCTGGACAACCATACGACTAAAGTCTTAGAAAAATTCTTAGAAAGTCTTAGAAAAATTCTTAGAAAGTCTTAGAAAAATTAAAGAAAAAAAAAGAAAAGAGGTTCTTCAAATAGAAACCTAGTTTAAGACACATCAACAACAAAACAAAAGACTCAAACATCATAAGATTTATCAAAACATAACATTACAAAGCGTTATTTTTTCTTATGTAATGTTTATTTTTCTTAAAAACAAATAAATTCCAAACTATCAATATTCAGAAAACATTATAGAACAGAAACTAAAGAAGTCTTCTCTTTTTTTTTTTTTGGTTAAACAAATCATGGATTTAGAATGCATTAATTATACATGTTAGAAAACAGCCTTTCAATTTTACAAATCCAGAAAAATCATTATGAAAATCCATAAATTCTGTTGAGTTAGAGACACATGCATGCATGACAGCATAACCCCACCCACACGTAACTACGTGGGAAGCTCACTTCACCTGAAACGAAACAAAGCCTTCCAGTTCCACAAATTCCATCCCCCATCATTTATTGTCTTTTCTATTTATTTCTCTATAAATACAATTCCACTTAGCACGGAATGTATAACTCTGTCCTCCTGTAACTCATTAGCACATTTCAATACACACACACTATAGTACTAAACAACTTCGTATTAGTTGCATGGAAAACAATCATGTTAGTCATCGAGAACAACTCTGCTCCGTTCACCAAGTATCTTACAGAGGCGTTCGCCGGAGGAAATGGGGCAAATGGGTGTCAGAGATCAGAGAGCCCGGTAAGAAAACCCGGATTTGGCTCGGGAGCTACGAAACAGCAGAGATGGCTGCTGCGGCCTACGATACTGCGGCTCTTCACCTCCGAGGATGTGGGACACATCTCAACTTCCCGGAACACGCTGGCAGTTTTCCTAGGCCGGAAAGCTCTAGTTCCGAGCACGTTCAAGCGGCTGCTCGAGAGGCAGCACTAATGTTTAAATCGGATGTGTCGTCTACAGAATATGATAACGGGTCAGGTCAGGTACTTCCGCGGGTAGGATTGTCTCCGGATCAGATTCAGGCTATCTATGAGTTTCCACTGGACTCACCGAGTATGGGGTGGATGCAAGATCTCGAAGTGAATCATTTCGAAGAGTTGTACGGTCGGTATTTTGGTCAGTGCGATAGAGATGATTATTTTGAAACGCAGCAGCTTCAGTCCATATGCGACTTTAACTGACATTAATCTACCTAAACATTCGATTTATGTATGGTGTTACCAACCATTTGATTTACGGTTTCTTCGATTTTACAGGATAATTATTCAGTGAAGTATAACAAACTTTGAACCCGAAAATTTTTAGTGGGTTTATTTTGAAAAGTTCTAACAGTGACGCGATCATATTTCAAATGTAACTGAATCAAATTTCAATTATATTTCTAGGCTAACGGTCTGCAAGAAGAGAATATCATGTTTTTAGTAGGGATGCGAATTTTATCCCTTATTTTTAATTCGATTCATTATTAATTTTGATTTGATCTGAAAATCCGGATATCCATAAAAATTCTAAGAAAAAAGTATATTAAAAAGTCAGTATCCGTTAAAAAGAATAAAATTACAAATTCTACAAATTTTAAACTCTGATATCTAGTCCATTCTGATTTTTATACAAATAAATGTATATATACAATTAGATATAAAAATTTAAATATATAATTTTATGTAGTTATTATTTTAAATATATTTTATTAATTTTATTAATAAATTAGTTATAAAAGTATTAATCATAAATGAATGTAAATCTTTATAAAACTTCAATTTTCTAAAAAAAATTGTTTTACAAAAAATTAATTAGTTATTAAAATTTATGGAACATATAGTTTCACACTTTCACTGATCTTTATTTTTCTATTTCATATTATGTAAACGATGATTTTTTTAAAACAAACTTGCATAGTATTTTCTCTATTTACATGTATTGAACAAAGTTGAAGATATATCCCATAAATATTTGCATATATATATATATATATATATATATATATATATATATCTTAAAATTTTCTAAATATTCGTAAAATCAGATATCCATATTTTTTAGAATCAAAGCAACTCAGAAAACTAATCACAAATCAAATCATAAATACTGAACATTATGGTACTATTTAATTCGTGCCATCCCGAATGTTTAATTTTTCATGTTCACATTAGTTAATCAGGAACTTGATTCATATCTACATTACTTTTTTGGGTAGGGGAGTGGCAAATTCCCTTCCGGATGGATCATGCAGGAGCTGTGTGAAATTGCCTTCGTGAAGCCTCAAGCAGGGACGGATCTAGTTGTAGTTTAGGGGGGAGGGGGGGGGGGTCAGGTTACTCAGGTGCCTCCAGTTAAATTTCAGAATCCTTTATTAATTACTAAAAAACATATTAAATGCACCAGCTTGTGTTTCAAAAGAAAAAAATGCACCAGCTTAAATTTGTATAATGAACCCACAATTTCTTTCGCTCTCCCAAAATGAACCCGTAATTTTTAATAAACCATAATCCAAACGAGAATTTTAGAAAATGTCAGACATCCATTTGGCCCATTGTTTAATTGATTAGTCAAGTATAGAAATGCTAGACCCAATATAAACCATAAACCAAACGAAGTACTAATCAACTGAAAATATAAACTACTAAAGAACATTTAGCTTTATAAACTAGATAATGTAAATTTGAATAGTTAAAACACAATTACGTCAATATTAAACATTTTATTGTTCTTACCTGAATATTAAATATTAAACATTTTATTGTTCTTACCTGAATATTAAAAATAAGCTGAATTTTATTTATTTTAGATATTTGCTTTAATGTTGCTTTTAAATTTCAATCTTTTATTAGTAAATGTAAAATTAGTAAAATATAATTAATCTATAAATATTGTTTTATTTATTTTAGTGTTATATTATGACCGGTAGCTTTCCTGGGCAGAAGCATTACAAGTATCTGCTTCGGCCGTTAAAATAAAATAAAGTTTTTGGCCATTTTATACAAAAGTTATTATATCTTAGATGGTTAAGTAGTAGTTGTTTTTTCTATAGATATTAAGTTTAAATCTCACCTGGCGGTCTGATTATGACCCCGGTATAATATGTTTATAGTAAAAAAAGAGTTTTAGGTAAGTGACGGTTAAAAAAAACTCGTGATTTTAAAATTACCAGAACAGAAGACTTTTTATTCACAGTTGTGTTCCCAAAAATAAAATAAAATTCACAGTGATCGTGTAATTTGTGCATTGGTAAAATAGTACACTCCGTGTGGGGCAGGGTATACGATTCCAGTATGCCGCCCGAATCTCCTCGAGGCCCTTCCTTCCACTACATTGACACTTCCGCCTTTAAAGACTTTCTTATCCTTAATCTTATCTTGAGAAGTTTTATAAAAGCACTCAAGCTTTTTTGTAAACTTTCGTTTTATTATTTGATCAACTTTTCTAATCTTTCTTAAGATAGCGAAGATGTTAAGTTCTTATACTTCTAACTAGGTGTTTTCTTGCATTATATGCAGAAATAAAAAATTTAAAAATAAAAGTATATTTAAAATAAAATTTAGTTAATTTTTAATTTTTTTATTTTGTTACATTATTAATTTTACCTTAATTATATGTAAACATTAAAATAAAAATAAACAACTTTATTTAAGTTCATATTTAATAATATATGTATAAATATTTAAAATTCAAATTTGAAAAGAATTTTTTATCTTTTTCTTTTGGTTAAAATATGTTAGATAAGATACTATACAATTAAGAGAAAATTTTGTTAGGTATATACTCCCTCTGTTTCATTAAAAATGTCACTCTACAGCTGTGCACACGGATTAAGAAAACAATTAATTTTACATATTTCCTATATAAGAACACAGTTACCCATACACCTAACCATATTTTATCCAATAGAAAAACAAATTACATAATAAAATTAATAAATTTTGCATTGAAAACCGAAAACGACACTTATTTTGTAACGTAAAAAATTCTCTACAACGACACTTAATATGAAACGGAGGGAGTAATTCTCAAAAGATATAATTAAATAATTTTTTAAAATTTATAGATTTTATAAATAAAACTAACATTGGATTAGAAAATTATAATTTAAAAAAAAACCCACATAAAATTTTGAAGAAAATTATTAATAAAATTATATAATTATAAAAAATTGACTTAAAAAATATTTCAAATTTGTAAATATTGTTATATGTCTATTTCTACTAATATATTACTTATTGTAATGTTAATACTAATTTATGAGTTATTACCATATTCAAAAAACTTACCAAAATATATATATTTACATTTGAGAAAATTTTGTTAGGTATATAATTATCAAAAGATATATTTCTAAAATTTATAGATGTTATAAATAAAACTAACGGTATTGGAATTAGAAATTTCTTTTTTTTTTAAAAAAAAAACCACATAAAATTTTGAAGAAATTTATTAAGAAAATTATATAATTATAAAAAATTGACTTGAAAAATATTTCAAAATTTGTAAATATTGTTATATGTCGATTTCTACTATTATATTACTTATTGTAATGTTAATACTAATTTCTGTGTTATTACCATATTCAAGAAACTTACCAAAAAAATATATATATATACATATTTACATTTGAGAAAATTTTGTTAGGTATATAATTATCAAAAGATATATTTCTAAAATTTATAGATGTTATAAATAAAACTAACGGTATTGGAATTAGAAAATTATATATTTTAAAAAAAAAACCCACATAAAATTTTGAAGAAATTTATTAATAAAATTATATAATTATAAAAAATTGACTTGAAAAATACTTCAAATTTTTTAAATATTGTTATATTTCTATTTCTTCTATTATATTATTTATTATTATGTTAATTATAATTTATGAGTTATTATCATATTCAAAAAACTTACCAAAAATATATATTAATATTAAATGTAAATGTCAAAATTAATTATAAGCCATGTCATCATTATTAGTGGATATGTCATCATTTTTTGGTGAAATTAATTGTGGTAATGACACATGTCAAAATCACTTCAAAAATAATATATAAGAGATAACTCTCTAGAACTCGACCCGCATTTTTTTTACTGTTTTTTGTACGTTAATATTTAATTTTATATAAATAGTGGTACATATTTTAAATATTCACACATATTAAATAATTGTTTAATATATTATTTTAACATAATAGTTTTATAGTTTACATTGAATAGTTTTTTTTAACTGTCAAATATACCATCCATATTTTTATCATATATTTATGGTTTGAATTTTTATTGAGTTATTATTTATATGAAAATATGCGTAAAATAATATATTGAAAAATTAATTTATATTTTACAGATTAAATGAATTTAATTTCATATTTATGAAAATAAAGTAGGTTAATCCATTAATTTAGTAAATTTGAGGGAACAATTGACAAATGCCTTATTATAGTTATATATGGTTTTCACGAATTTTATTTTAATTAATTATATATATTTATAAATAATGAATTTTAATTTTAAAATTATTAGAAGGTGAGAAATGAAACATGCAATTGATAATAAAGACATAATCTATCGGCGAACCCCAATTATTTATGTTCACAGGATTACTTTGCATTCCGAGGTGGTGAGTTCCGAGTCTACAGATAATGATTAAAGACCTCATCACTTTGTGGTTAGATATGCATAATAGTTAGAACGAGCTGATTAGTATATAGGATAAAACCAATAGTTAGATCGTGATTACTTTATCTCTGTTATATTCTTTTGTGATTTGTTCTTTGTATTCATTATATTCATTGTCATTAATATCATTTTATTTCGTGTAAACAATTTTAAAATCTACTTTATAGAGTTTTTTTCCCTAAACTTTCTTTTATTCACATTGATATCTGATTAAAAGAATTTTTTTTTTGACATCGACTTAACAATAGATTCATGTTGACTCTGCGAGTCAAACCGATAGCTCTGCATCCACGTGAACAACAAAAGACGATTGTTTCCTGGCACTGCGTGCTAGATTATCCGCCCGTAAATTTTGCGTTCTTGGTACGTAGATGATCTCCGAGCTGTGAAAGTTTTCCTTGAGTATCTTAATATCATCCAAATAATTTGCAAAAGCTAGTCCTTCTTCTGGTTCCGAAACCATATTCACCAATTGAGAACAATTTGTTTCAAAAGTAACATGATACTGGCACAAATTCTTTATACATTCTATTGCTCAAATAAGTGCTTCCACCTCAGAATGAAGAGGCGAGAGAGTAGCTCTGACATTTCTTGCTCTCATCAATCCAGTAAAACCTGCGAGTGTACTATACCAACCTTAGGCAGAAAAACTTCCTTATCTTTCCATGAACCATCTGTAAAACACCAACACCCTGGTATGAAAGGTATAGTAGATCCCTCTACTTGTTTTGTTGCCCTCTGGGAAGGTTCCACTTGTGCTTCCTTCCAATGAATTGATTATGTTTCTGCCAAATTAATCGTATCTCTAGGATCAACATCCAAATTGCTAAAAATCTTATTATTCTGCCATTTCCAAATATACCACAATATCCATGCGGATTGATGGTCATCCATTTTTGGTCTAACTCGCAAGAATAAGTGATCCATATTTGTGAAGAGAGAGCTGGTAGGAAAATTTTCCGGATTGGAAGGAGACTTTGATAATGCCCAGACTTGCTGTGCTGGAGGACATTAAAAAAAATACATGGTTAATCGATTCTTTTGCAGCTCCACATCTGTCACAACCTATTTCCCTTGTATCCCTCGCGCTTTCAAATTTTTCTTCACAGCTATACAACCCGATAGTAATTGCCATAGAAAATGTTTTATCTTCGGAGGACACTTTACCTGCCAACAAAATGCCTTTAATAAAACCACTGTGGGGCCCAAAAATTCAGGCGGTTTCTCTTTGTCTGGGTACACTCGTTCGATTCGATATCATGATTTAACTGTGTATTTTCCATTCTTAATAAAATGCCATCCATCCCTATCTTCCATATGAGTCCTGCTAAGTGGTATACTTTCTATAATCTTTGCATCATGGGGGTTGATTAGAGCCCGGATAGCCTGTATATTCCAACTTCACATAGTAGTATCAATGAGAGAATCCACCGTGAGTTCCGGGTAAAGAGTATGTTGATTTTTATTTGCTGGTCTCGGGCGAGTGGTGGGGAGCCATGGATCAGTCCATCAGAGTTAGATGATCATGTTCTCACCCGTTTGATAAGTCATTTGCTAACCAGAGATCTAGTAGAGATCATACTCCTCCAGCCATAAGACGGAGAATATGATCGGATCGTTCTAGAGGTCAAGCATTCCTATAGTACCGACCTTTGAAAACGCTAGAAAACAAAGTATTTGGTTTTTCAATTAGACGCCATAATTGCTTTCCAAGCATTGCCGTGTTGAAATCCTCAAGGTATTTAAAACCTAAACCTCCTTCTTCTTTATTTAGATACAATTTATCCCATGATTTCCAGTGCATTCCTCTTGTACTTCCCCAAGAAATCCACCAAAATTGTGCCACTGCACTCGTGAGTTTCTTTGTGGTAGCCTTAGGTAACCTATAGCAGGACATCACATGATTTTGTAAAGCCATGACAACCGATTTGATAATCACTTCTTTGCCGCTCTTCGTAAAAATATCTAAAAGTCGAACCATTAACCCTATTATTTAGTCGTCCTACACAAATCCAAAAACTTGTATCTTAGATCTCTTCAGACTCTTTAGGAGTCCTAAATACGATCCCATTCCTCCTATATTCTGAATTCTTAGAATATCCTTCAACTCTTTCTTATTCGTTTCTCCAATGTTGTGTCCAAAATATTTTACTCTCACAAATACCGTGATCGGTTTTTAAGGATTGATAGGCAAGAATTGTACCTTTTTTTTTTGCTGTAGAATTAAGACTGTAGATTTTTTTACTATGTCTATAAATAATTGTGCTGTATGATTTTGGTTGTAGGTTATAAAATATTTAGCTAGGTGTTTTCCTGCACCATATACACGAATAAATGTTTTGAAAATTTAAATCATATTTATCAGTAAATATTTGTATAATATCTTAATTTTCATTTTAATTTAGTTATATATAAAATTAAGATAAAATATACTTTTATTTGAGTTTACATTTAATAATATATCTGTATATATTTGAAACTATAATCTAATAAATACTTTGATCTATTGCTTTTGGTTAAAATATATTAAAGAAATTCTAGAAAATTATTATTTTGTTAGGTATATAATTATCAAAACTTAAAACTAAATAATATTTCTAAATTTTTAGATATTGAAAAGAAACTCATAGTAATGAATATACTTTTTTTAAAAAAAATTCATAATTTTTTGAAGTTTGTTTTAGTAATAAAAATTATAAACTATAAAAATTGTAAAAATAAATTTAAAAATAAAATTGAAAATGTTATTCCATTTTATTTTACTATTATATTATTTATTCTTATATTAATGATGATTTATGAATTATTATCATATTTTAAAAAATTACCAAAAATATAAAATAACAATTAATGTAAATGTCCATGTCATAATTATCATCAAGCTATGTCATATTTGTTAGTATGCCATGTCATCTTTTTCTTTCAAAATCACTTCTCAAATAATAACTAACTAAATCTTGACCCGTGCGACCGTACGAGTATTAATTTTATATTTTTATTTTTTGGTGCTAAATGATGTTTTAAAAAAAATTAATTGTATTACATAGAGTATTTTTTGTGTGTGTTAACATTTTATTGTATCACAATTATTTGGTATCATATAAAGAAATCTAACATGTATACTATATATTGAAAATATTTTTCAATTAAAGATAGATCACATCCTGAGAAGTACGAGTCATTATGGTATACAAAAAAAATGATCAATTAATTATAACATTTCTAAGAGAAATTCTGATGTTCAAATTCTATAAGACTTTTAATATATAAAACATTTGGATTGAAAATTTTAAAATAATAAAATGAAAGTATCAATTAAATGTAAATGATTACAAATTACTTATGAGTTTAATTTTGACAGAAGAAGACCGAAAGGTTTGTTGTTTGACCCGCGCATCCGCGCATGTGTTTGTTTTTATATTTTTATAAGTTATATAGTTTTAAATTTACCGTTTAAACAATTGATTAAAAAGACATTTTAAACACACAATTTTATAGTTTATATTGAGTAATTTATTTTATCTTGTAAACCATCAATTATATCATCCTTAGTTTTAAAATATGACCCATATTTCTGCAAAAAATGTATTTTTATTTAATGGATCAAAATTTTATGATAATGTATAACTAAATTTTTGTATATACTATTTAAAATATATGGTCTTATATATTTCTACTTCTTAACATTTATTATACTGAATTTACCTTGGACTATTATTTATATGAAAATATACATAACATAATATAATTTATATCAATCTATATATTATATAAATGTTTCTTTTTGTGACTTTTATTTTAGTTATTACTTATAAATAATAAAAATATCATTATCTATCTATGAAAACAATTTTTGTTCATTAACTATTTAAAGATAGGTAGATAATTAATAAAAAAAATCCTAGAAGGTAGATTAATTAATATGGAATTAACTATTATGTATATGGAATTAGTGAAATAATTACCATATAATTTATTTATTTAATTGCTGAATGTACATATGAAATTAGTTATTTTCATTAATTATTTTTGTCATGAACTTTTAGTTAGAATTTTATTTAAGAAATGCGTTAATTAAAGAGAAAAGACAAAGAATTCTTTAAAGTAGGCTAATTAATGACTTCAATGGCATACCATTGTAAATAATTAGGAAAATTCAGAGGTATTTTATAACTGTACTTCTATTATAGTAACTAGTTTTTTTTATGTAGCGAGAAATATTTTAAGTTTAAATTATATTTAGTAATAAATTTAATTAGTATTAAAGATTTATTGTTTTCTTAGCAATATTTAAATATAGATTTGATTTAGTTAATCATTAAATAAAGAAAAATAGTTTTGTTTATTTAATATTATAATTAAGAATATAAATGTATATATTTAAAATTATATTCTTAGATAGATTTTTCTATTCATTTCTATTGCTCAAATATATTGAGTAAATGTGTATAAAATTAATAACAGTGATATAAATTATATAATTATCAAAAATTTAAACTAAACTGTATTTACAAAAATTTTAGATATATAAGAAATTGATGATTTTACGATTAGAAATTTATATTTTTTAAAAATTGTAGCAAATTTTGAAAATTTTAGTAATACAAAATTGTATAATATGAAAAATAAAATAAAATAAAATAATAGTTCGAAATTTGTAATGTTATATTTGAATATATATTTATTTTAAAGATGATGTATGAATTATTACTATATTTTAAAGAGAAAATGACTAAAAAGCACTAAAAAGTTTTTGTCACAAATATAGCACTTAAGAATAAAAATGACCAAGATAGCACTTAATATTTTATCAAAAGAGATAAATATACATCTATATCCAAATGATAAATTAATTTAGACATTAGGGTTTAGGGTTAAGGGGTGGGATTTAGGGTTTAGGGTTAAGAGTTTTATGGTTTAGAATTTAGGTTTTAGGGTTAAAGTTGGGGAGTAGGGTTTTGGGATAAGATTTCAATTTTTGAAAAAATAAATTTTTTAAAAAATTTTCATAAGATAAAATGCTATTTTTGTCATTTTAGTTTTTGAAAGCTATTTTGTGACATAAACTTAGAAATGTGCTATTTTGAATTATTTACCGTAAATAAATATAAACATTAAATGTAAAGTATGCGTTATTACCATATTTTAAAAAAATTAAAAAAATATATAAATCCATATTAAATGTAATTATCCATGTCATATTTTGTTATACGCCATGTCATTAATTTTAGTAGTCATGATTATAGAGATGACATATGACGAAATCACTTCGCAAATAATATATTGGGGATAGAGAAGGGGTGACTTGGATAAAAAATTTCTAAAACAAAAAAATAAATGCTCTAGATATATTATTTTTTAGAGCCAAAAACAAAGAAAGTGGAAAGAACAATTAGTAGTTTTCAAAAATATTTTCAAAGCATAATTGAAAAACATTTATTTATGCTTTAGAAATAATTTGGATTCTAGAAATACTCTACAAAGGAGGGTGGAGATACGATCACAACATTACAAAAACCCTAATAGACGCCGAGAGAAAAAGAGAGAGAAAGTGTTGTGCTTGCCTTCTCCAGTGTCTGGCGAGCTTCGTCGGCGCCGTGAGAGGGCCGTTTGTCTTGTTGTCTCGTTCTGTTTTCTTTTGTCTTAATCAGCTTGGCAGAGGAACCTCGATGGCTCGGGAATTCGATGTGTAGTGCTCTGGGTTCTTCGTCGCCTTCAAGTCTAGCTTGGGGAGCTTGACCAGATCTGAACTTTTTTCTGGTGTGCGGTTTCAGGACTTAGCCGACTCTGATGTGGGTTTTTAATTCTTCCATCGGATTTGGTGAAGCTTTGTTCAAGTGTGTCATTAGAGGTCTTGCGGTTGAGCCTTTCACTCTTTGTTTCTTTCTCTTTCGATTTGTCGTAAGGTTTCTGTGCTTTAGCTTATTCTTTTGTTCGTTCACCTGAATCTTTCTGTCCCAGACATCCTAGCTTTGCGGACCTTTCTCTTTGATTTTCTAGGCTTCTGTTTAGCTGGGTCTATGTGTCGGTAAATTTCGTGCAAGTTCTTGTTTCTCTGATTATCTGTAGCAGCGACGGGTATTGGTTTAAGACTGGTCTTAGTAATTTGGTGGTGTTTCCTTGTTGTCTTCTGGTTAAGAGTTCATTCCCCTCTCCGTCGGTCTTGGAGTCTTGTTCTAGTCACCTATGTGGTGTCTCCAGATTCTTGTCGCTCCATATTTATCTTCGATGGGTATAGCTTTGATGTTCAAGCATTTCTTCGCGACGTGGTGTGTCTCTCTTGGAAAGGTTCTGGTTTGAGAAAGGGATTTCTCTGCAAGTTCACGGGCTTTGGTTCTCGTCTTATGGTTTCAGCCAAGTTACGACTGATTTTGTTGAAGATGGGTTCTCGTCTAAAGGTATCTCTCCAGCTTTATGCTAGCTTCCGGCTTTTTGGGTGTTTACGAAGGTAGGAATTTGTGCTAGCTTCATGATGGCGTTGATAATGTTATAGTGGTGGAGATGATTCTAGGTGAAAGTTGTGTTCTAAAATTATGGCTCCGGTTTCTATTCGGCTTATGACTCCGGTTTCTATCCGGCTTATGGCTCCGGTTTCTATTCAGCTTATGTATCTCATGGCCTTGATCTAGGTCTCTTTTGTTTGATCATTCTATATTAGTAATGAAACAGTTACGATACAGATTCACGTCAGAGACCCCCTGCGAGCTGAGTTCACCACTTGCAATTATTATATTCTTTTTTTTTCTTGGGGACTGTGTGAACCTCTCTTATGAACTGCTAATGGGCATACTCTAAGAGCATTGACAGCGGTAGAGTTTCTTTAAAACATACTTACAGTATATACAATTAATTTGTTTTGTTAATAAAGTTTAGGGAAGTTTACTAAAATAACTCAAATTAATCTAGTAATTACTAAAATAACTCATAAAACTTTAAAATTACTAACACTTTTTTTATTGTCCAAAGTGCCCTTACTTATAATTGTGACCAAAAAATGATATTACAAAAATGCCATTTAAAGTTTTGAAAAAATAATCGTCGGCAGATTTGTTTACGAAAAAATAAATCTCTCGGTAAATAAATCTGTTAATTTAAACTGTTGTAAAATTTAAATCTGCCAAGTACTTGGTGGCAGACTTTAGATTTACGGCAGATATTTTTGAGGTGGCTGATTTGTTTGGCCGATTTAAGGTTGTCGACAAATTTATATGTTTTAGTCTGTTGAATGAAGTAACCGAATTTTTTAAAAAATCAGTTTTATTTTGGATCGGTTAGATCTTTATGACCGATTTAATATTATGTACAACCGACTTTTAATGGATACTAGACATAATTTTGCCAGACAGATATGTTTAACCGATTTATATTTGTAGTCGACTTATGCATTCATTTGGTGGCAGACTTTCAAAATTTCCATCTTCACGGCAGACTTTTAAAGTAATTTTAATTATTAGATTGGGCCACACTTATTATACCAGACCTATCCACTCAAATTTCTGGTTAATTTCTCTTAGATTTTGGTTTACTTTGTATTGGTTTCCGGTTTAGATTATTTTTAGTTTTAATTAATTTTTAAATTGGTTTAAATCAATTCAATCTTTCGGTTTAACAAATTTTAAAGGTAGTTTAAGTTAAGTAACATTTTGGCCATAATGGGAATGCATGCATATCTTACAGTGAAGCTTGACCTACAAGCTTCTTATTTTGTTTCATGGTATGAAAAACAAGCGATTAAACTGATCTCAGTGAATCTTGAGGGTTTATAGGATTAAAATGTGGATGCATCTAATTAATCTGATTGTTAATGTGAACCAGTCTCACTTGATGCCATATCTGCTTGATTCTCTACCTTCATATCTGATTGATTCTTCAGTTTTTCTGTTATTATGTATATACAGAGCAATGCATGTTATCATCTACAGCGTCAAGAATTCTTGAATGTGTGTTGAATACTACACTATAAGTTTGGTTACATTATAAGGTCAGATTGTTATGCTTCTATAATCTAAAGTCACACAATACATATACAAACGACAAGTGTTTACAATTTTTGTTTTCTCATTTGAGCCCAAAGGAGCTTTGCTTGTTCTATGAATCGCTCTCGCAACTCTCCATATCTCATGCTGGATCGTTCCCTCTGATGAGTGTGTTGCAACAGCATCTGCTATCCCAGGGAAGAATCCTAGCTTGCTCTCTGGTTCAGCTGCAGGTCCATACACCTTTACATAGACAAGCAAACACAAGTTCACATAAGAGTTTGAAAAGATTGGTGAAATCATGTTTTGTTTAAGTTAACTCACAAGATGCTTGAACCATTCTTTCCCTTTTATCCCTTCTGAATCCAGAAACCATCTTTCTGCCAGCATCATCCTATCATTTAGCTCTCTTCTCTTGGCATCTGCTGCAACATCATTTTTTGATGTGTTCATTTAACTTCTGCCGAACCAATCAATCACCAAGATGTGAATATTTGTAATGATTATATAAATCAACCAGTAAAATCCCTTTAAAACCTTTGCATCTGGCTTCTTTAACAACAAAAGAGAACTATTGTATCGCCATGCTCAAGGGATCAACAAAGGCTTTCCCTTGTAAGATCTTGCTCAATGCATCTCTATGTACCTAAACCATAACACCAAAAACATCGAAATCAGTTTTCTTTCCATCTTATTTATAAAGGGAGTGAGTAGAAGAAACATACCTGCAACTGGTGTCTTACCTGTAACTGTTCAGCATAAGAGATATACGGTATGACTGGCTCATCAGCCAATATAATTCCTAAAAGTCCCCAAATTCCAGCCACTGAGAAATATATAAAATGCATACAATAGTCACATCCTCTGCAAGAAGCCATAAAAACTGGAAAATTAAAGAAGAAAACAAAGCTTTACTGGCAACATGACGATGAAACAACGGATCTGCATTGCCGATCATCCACTCATAGGAGTCAAAAGCTGTGTGGTACACATGATAATCTAGAAAAAAATTCACTTAGACATGAAATAATAATCACATTCTTGAATGTTGGGGACCTGCACCATAGTACATGTCTATAGATGGTATCCCAGAATGATGAAGAAAACCAGAGAAATCAGAATCTACTCTACTTAGCCTCTGTATCTGCACTCCATTTTCAAACCATAACATCATTCACAAAGACACACCTTGTGGAAGTTACACAATGTTTTCTACTCACAACGAGGAGGATATTTTCTAGTATCCGAAGATAACGCCATACCTGCAAAAACAAAGCACAATCAACAATAATCAGATGAAACACACATAACCAAAACATGAAAAAAACAGAACAAACTTTAACTAGTGATTCTAAAGAACTATAAAGTTCAAGTTAAGAATAAAAACATAACATACATAAAATTAAACAAAAACAGAAACTAAAATTCGAAACTAAAATTCGAGTTCATTGTCAAAGGTGATGTTGGAATTAGGAATCCCAGTGACAAACTTAAACATTCAAAGAAACAATAATCAAACCCTATACCATAATCTTAATTGTGAAAAAAACATAAACAGTTTCTCGGATTCTAAGTCAAAGGAGATGAAATTGGAAATTAGGGCTTCCAAAGTTAATCAATCAATCATGAAATATATGTTAAAACCATGTAAGAACAACTTGGATTTGAAGATTTAGCACTTACAATCCAATTTTTACGATCCCAAAACAACCCAAAATCAGAGCTAGGGTTCTCGTGAATCAAAGGGACGGCACCGGCTTGAAGAAACGAGGCGAAATAGACGGCGACTGTTTCTGAGAATGGAGTCGCCGGAGATGGAGACAAAGAAGACGACTATGGATAAGAGTCGATGTCGTCAAGGGTTGAAGAGAAAGACCGACAAAAAAAACTCAACTTCCTTTTGCCTAATTATTTCTTTTTAGGATTAACATTTTATTGTATTTACTTATATTTTAATAGACAAATCTGTCGTTAATGTTGTGAAATCTGTTTTTTAGTAAATTTGTCAAGCCCTTGAGTCATTCTAATAATTACAAATTTTTTATGAGTTAATGTAGTATTTTCTAGTATGATTTGAGTTATTCCAAGTAATTTCTCTAAAGGTTAAAACAAAAGAAAGTAAGCCAATGAAAGAGATGCAAATAGGTAGATCGTCTCTCAGTTTTTTTTGTTAAGTCTCTCTTCCACAAGCCGTTCTTCACACTTTCTGACTTCTTCTCTCCACTATTTATTTTTTCTTATCATTAAAATCTAAAGAAAAGGGTGGAGAACCCCCCCCCCCCCACCAATGCTACTCTAAAGGTGCCCCAAACACAAAAGCTCTACAGGTGCTATTTATTGATTGGTTTATCGGTTAAAAAATAATTGCAAAAATAAATATTATTATTCTACTATTGTTGAGAAACATGAAAGATCTCTTCTTGCTGCTGATTCTCTCAACAACTTTGTAGGTTTCTCCTTTATTTCACCGATAAAAGTAAATTATAATAATAATTTACATTTAATATGTTCTCACTTTTTATTAGATTTTTTATTATTTTATGCATAATTGTTTTATATAAATAATAAACTAGTTATTTAGATTTCAAAATTTTAAATAACAATAAAATAAATAAATAAACTGAAGACAAACTACTCCTGCAATAAAATATTTAATGAGTAGCAAAACTTAAATTAAAAATAAATTCTACCAAATTGATAATTTGATAAACTGTTTCTTGTTGTACTAACTAAAACATTGAAGAATTATATACACTCTACCATACATGATAAACATTCAATTTTCCGATGCACCAATTGATTTTTAAAAAGAAGTTGAGAAATTGACTGAAATATTTTTTTACTTTATAAAATAAATTTATGATTTAATAACTATTGTTAGATTTAAATATTTAAGGGGTAAATTGAGTTCATAAACCTTTATAAATGATTATTAAACATTTACAAAACAAAAAAAAAAAAACACTCCAACTAAATTATGTTAAGTTTTTCTTATCTCTAAACTTTTTTCTGTCCATTTTTTTTTTTGAATTAAATGTTAAATTTATTCAAATCAAAAGACATTGTTTTACATCAAGTGCATCAACTTTGGAACTTTTTACAAGACAAAAGATAAAACACATTCATCCTTCTATCTCCTGCTTCTTGTGGCAAACCAGAAAAGCAATCCATCCTCATATTTCTTACCTCCACCCATTCTTTGAATTGTAAAAAATCTATCTCGCAGATTTCGATCCAAAAGATGAATCAGTCTACCTGTCGAGGACGGTTTATCACCATGACGCCTTGCATTCCTCTCACGCTAAATTGTGTACAAAGCTGCTTGGAACACATACTGAAGAGTGAACTTTGGTATCCTCTGCTGTGAGTCATCTTTAAGTAAGTGCAATATCTCCTGCCACTTAGAAGTATAAGACTCACACAGGAATCCTTTTGTAAGCTCTTCCCAAATCGTTGCAGAGAATTGACATTCAAAGATGCAATTTATACTCCAGTTTAACATTCTACTACCTGTAGATAGTCTATCATGCATTGCCACCCAATTTATAAACGCATATCATGGTGTTGCGTACTTAAACCATACTACTTTTCCCCAATCACACTCTGTATGAACATCTCTTATCATCATCCAAGTCTCTTTTGTAAAAAAATTGCTCTTATACTGATCCTCTCTATAACGCCATAAAGCTCTATCTTCTTCATGTGTCAACGTTAATTTCTGCTCAGCTATTACTTCCTCCATTCGGTTAAACAATATCTCACGATGCCTCCTTCTCCTTCTACACCCATGAATAACATCATAAACCGTAGCTGTAGCATGAATTCCCTTATCAATAAACCCTCTGTCACCACAAATATCCCACAATCTACCCATTGGTGACCAAGAATCATACCAAAAAGAGGTCACCTTTCCATTATTAACATCAACTCGATGGAACTGTTTTGCAATTTCTCTGTATTTAAGGAGCTTTCTCCACATCCAAGACCCTTGCTGAGTTCCTTTCATCATCTATATAGATCCTTTTCTAATCAAGTAAGCTTTTATCCAATTGACCCAGAGACACTGAGCAGAAGAGAGGATCCTCCACAGCAATTTAAGACAGCAAACATAATTAGCTTCCTTCAGAGGCTTTATATCTAGCCCTCCTTCTCTCTTCAATTTACTGATTTCCTGCCAGGATATCTTAGCTTTACGACCCTCCAGCTTTGGCCCAGACCAAAGAAAAGCTGCACAAAGCCTCTCAACTTCCTTTAAGCACTCATTTGGTAATCTAAATGCTGCCATCCAAAAGTTTGTGAGACTGGTTATGACAGATTTAATTAGCTGTAACCTCCCTGCGTAAGATAGAAATCTCGCTGTCCAAGAATGGATTCTCCTCCTTATCTTCTCCACTAAAAGTAAGTAGTCACTTACAGTCATTCGTTACGTTAGTAGTGGGAGTCCTAGATATCGGACAGGCAAATTCCCTTCTTCAAATGGAAAATGCACTGTGATATCATTTTGATTTTCTTGAGTAATCCCTGCCATAAATAACTTCGATTTCTCCAAGCTAATATGAAGATCCGACATCCTTCCAAACTCATCAAAAACCTGCAAAACCCCCTCAATAGATCTTTTTGTCCCTTCAACAAAGACCATAAGATCGTCAGCAGAACACAAATGTGTTAATCTTATATTTTTGCAGTTTGGGTGATATTCGATCCTCTTTTCTCTGCTGCTTCATCCAACATTTTTGATAACACATTCATGCCTATCACGAAAATATATGGAGATAGAGAGCATCCCTGTCTTAATCCACGAGAGCTTTGAAAGTAACCTGCCAATTCTCCAATGATTTGCACAGAGAAAGAGGCTGTTGTTATACAGAGATTTATCCAATGTATAAATCTCGAAGGCAGATGAAGAGCTTCTAGAATCAACAGCAAAAAACTCCATTGCACAGAATCAAAGGCTTTTGAGATGTCAATCTGCATAGCACACCTTGGGGAGACTGAATCTTTGTGATAATCTTTGACTAATTCTGTAGCAAGAAGCGGATTCTCCATCAGTAATCTATCTGCTACAAAAGCCGACTGGTTCAAAGCAATGCATTGCGGCATCACACTCTTCAATCTTCTTGCGATTATCTTAGAGATTGCCTTCTACAACACATTGCAGCAGGATATGGGCCTGTAATCCTTCATCATCCTTGCTGTATCCTTCTTAGGAATGAGAGCCAAAACAGTGGAATTTAATCCTTAGGAAGAAACCCTTTTATAAAGAAAGATTGTATTGCAATCACTACATCCTTCCCTATTATCTGCCATGCTTCCTTAAAGAATTCCACTGTTAGCCCATCAGGTCCCGGAGATTTATTCCCTGGCATCCCAAAAATGATTCATTCAATTTCCTCTTCAGTGACTTCTCTATCACTCTCACTGCACTTGAACTTTAGGAGCTCCTCTAATTTTTCTTTCGTTACTCCCTCATAGTCGCTTGGTTTATGATTAAGGAATTCATAAAAAAACCTTTCTGCTTCCTGCTTTATATTCTCTCCTTCAACAATTGTTCCATCTTCACATAATATCTCACCAATGAAGTTTTGTATCTCTCTGATCTTCACAGCATTGTGAAAAACTCTGTTATTTCCATCCCCCACTTGCAGCCGGTGTAATTTCGATCTCTGTTTACTGAACTTCTCCTCCAGATCAGCAAGATACATCCATCGCTCATATGCAACTCCCTCTTATTTATAGCTTCCATAGTTGAAGTCTGCATAGTTTGTTCTTGCTTCTCACAAAAATCCATATATGCATCCTTCGTCCTCTTATACAAATTCCCCAGCTTCATCTTACTTAGAGCTCTAAGAGGCTGTTCTAATCCTTTAAGCCTCTTTGAAAGCCTGAACATAGACGAAGTTGAATGGAAAAGAGGAGCACCTTGATTCCACTGAGTCTCTATCAGCGGTAAGAACTCATTCATTTGCGCTATGGAATTTGTAAACTTAAAAGTCCTTCTCTTTCTCCTCTCCTCTTCTCTAAACTGGATTTTACATCTCAAATGATCCGAACAGCCCCCAGCTTCAAAAAAACTGTAAACACATGAAAATCTCTGAACCCACTCTTCATTTATGAGTACTCTATCCAACTTCTAACAAATAAGATCTGCTTCTCTCTTATTACACCATGTGTGTAGAGGACCTTGATAACTCATATCAACTAGACTGCAATGCTCTACTACTGACTGAAAATCTCTCATACCCATAGGAATACTAGCTGGAGCTCCAAACATAGAATGCTCTTCACTCTCCAAAATTTCATTAAAATCTCCCATCAAAATCCAAGCTTTCTTCTTCAACAATGCTGAATCCTTATGATTCTTAATGTCTTCCCATAAACTTCTCCTATCCTCTGCAGTATTAAGAGCATAAATGAATGAACAAAATAACTCTTCCGTGCCTCCATCCATCATCACAAAACAAGTGATAATCTGACTACTCTTAAATACCGTTGTCAATCGAATTTTTGACTTCCAAATAACCCATATCCTACCAAGTGTATTGTACTCATAGTTTGTAAGCACATCCCATTCTCTAAAGTTCTCTATAATAACCTTACTCGACTTCCCTTCTTTTACTCTCGTTTCAATTAAACATCCAAACTGAGCTCCTATCCCCTTTAACCACTCACGTACGACGGTATGCTTTGCTGATTTATTAAAACCCTGTACGTTCCAAAAGAAACTCGTCATTGAGAGTTTTTACGGGTACTTTTCCTGCCCTTCTTGCTTGGGAAATTTTCCTTCGCTTTTTGGACAGTAGTATCCGATAAAAACCTATGATTGTTCTTTGACGTTCGAGGCAAATATTGGCTCATCAACTCTTCTTGTTTATCTCCCTCATGTTCGATAACATCTTCTTCCACTCTCTTTTCTGTCTCACCCTCCTCTTCTTCCTCTTCTGTATCCAAAGAAACATTCTTCTTTATATCTTCCAACTTCTCATTTTTTGCTGCTATCTTTTCTGTAACTCTTTCCTCTTCATCCTCTTCTCCCTCCTTCCCATTCTCCTCTGAGATGCTCAAAGCCGAGAATCGAGATGGAGTAATTTTTACATACTCTATCTCATTTTGCTTCCCAGAGCTTCGTCCAACTTTATTTGGACTTTCCCATTCTTTTATTTCTTTCCTACTTCCGTCACCCTTGCTTGAGCTTCCTACTACAAAATCCTTCTCTCCTTCTTTATCCTTTCCCAATTTCATTCCTGTTTCCTCCACCTTTCCTTCCTCCTGCTTACGTTCATCCTTTTTCTGAGTACAGACCTTCTCCAAATGACCCCACTTCTTACAACAAGCACATCTTATTGGAAGCCAAGGATAGCTGAATTGTATATTCACTGGCTTCCCTTGTATCATGAAACAAATCATACTTGGCAACTCTTTTGTAAGATCTGCTAGCACAAACACCTTTGCTTCCCCAAAATTTAAACAAGCTGCTGTCTCCGGATGAAGTCTGTCTGGGACCCCCACCGCACTGGTAATAAAGCTCAATCCCTGCTAAGAATACATATTCATGGGAACGTTCTTTAAATGTACCCATAAAGGCACCAATTCCTTCTCTGCTTCTGTTCCCTCAATATTTGGTTGCCATTTAGATACCACCATTGGGATGTTTGCTATACTCCACATTCCACGTCTCAAAATCCTATTCTTCGCTTCAGTGTTCGTTACTCGGAACTTCATCATTCTAGAGTTCATCTCATACACCTCAATCTGCTATGATGGGTCTCCAAATTTCCAGATCTTGTTCAGAATAACATGTACCTTCGCAACATGTGGCGCATCTTCCAGAAACTTCCCGATAATGAAATCCTCCCATAGAGGCGATGATTGTTCAATCACATCCTCCGGAACTTCCACCATCTGCTTACCTTCCGACTCCAAGAGATTTAGATCATACTTTTTTAGAACTTTCTTTTCCTGTGCTGCCGAAATCCATGACTTCCCCGATCGAATCCGAGAATTAAGAACCCTCCCCGGTGACTCCTGAGAGCCCATCAGACCGCCGACGAGATGCGCGGTGATGGACGAACCTTCGAGATCTCAAAATCGCCAATCGCCTTTTTAGCAAAACGGTGCGTTTTTTTCCCCAGAAAAATTATTAAATTCATCTCCTAAATTTTGGGTTTTATGGGAATATGATATCATCTTAATTAGATGAATTTTAGTTTAAATCATTTTTTGTCCAATTTAATACCTTCAATTAATTATTTTACTCATTTAAATACACATGTTTCTAAAATTGTTCTCATTTTTAATCCAAACTATTCTCACTTTAATCAAATATATTAATAAGTGTCAAAAAGGTAAAAAAAATCTTAAAACTTTCAAATTTTTTATTTTCTGATTTAAGGAAAAAATAGTCAAATTGTGATCATCTTAAATAATTCATAATATTAGTCATAACTTAATAATAAATTGACTAAACTATCACTTTTTTAATATTCCTTTTCAGTTTAGTTTACTATATCTACCCTTAGTTTTAAAGAGGTAAAATAGACGTAACTCGAATGTTAAGTAATCTAGATTTATGGTTTAGATTTGAGATTTTGGAGGGTGGGTATAAAATTTTAATTAAGATATAAATAAATACTTAAAATTTTAAATAAAATTTTAAAATAGTTTCAAAAATATTTTTTTCAAATTTTAAAAAGAATTTTTTTTATAAAAATTTCGAATTTGAAAAGATATGATTTGAAAAATATAATTTATAATTATATATTTAAATAATTATTTATTTATAAATCAAGAGTACAAATATCTTCTATCTCCTTAATGACATATCATACTTTAGTAGTTTTGAAAATATCCATTTAGAGAAGATAAATTTCAATAATGACATCAAATAAAAGGTAAAAGTGAAAATTTCCATTTTAGCTATCTTTATAAATTTTCTAACACATTTTACTTATGCATTGTAAAATCAAAGATTACCATATGATATTTTTTGTTTATCTAATAAATTTATCTTCTTTATTTTTATGAAACAAATAAAAGTAAAATTTTAAAATATCTATGTAATATATTAAATATAAAACTAGACCATGACCCACCCGACCGGGCGGGTGTTTTGTTTTCTTTTAATTTTTAGGTTTATTCTAAATGATGTAAAATAAAAAATGAAGTATCAATTAAATGGTTGCAAATTACTTATGGTTTTAATTTTGATAGAAGAATACCGAAAAGTTTGATGTTTGATCCGCGCAAGTGTTTGTTTTTATATATTTTATAAGTAATAATATATATTTCTAAATTTACCCGTTTAAATAATTGTTTAAAATGACATTTTAAACACACAATTTTATAGTTTATATTGAGTAATTTTATTTTATCTTATAAACTATCATTGTGTCATACTTATTTTAAAAATATTACCCGTATATCTGCACAAATGTTTTTATTTTATTTTTATGGTTCAAAATTTTATGATAATGTATAACTAAAATTTTTTATTTACTATTTAAAATATATGGTCTTATTTATTTCTAATTTTTAACTTTTATAATTCTGAATTTACCTTAAACTATTATTTATATAAAAATATACATAACATGATATGTTTATATTAATCTTTTTATTATATATTATATAAATGTTTCTTTTTGTGACTTTTATTTTAGTTATTACTTATAAAAAATAAAAATATAATTATATATCTTGAAAAAAATATTGTTCATTAACTATTTAAATATATGTAGATAATTAATAAGAAAAAAATCCTAAAAGGTAGGTTAATTAATATTGGAATTAATTATTATGTATATGGAATTAGTAAAACAATTTCTATATAATTTATTTATTTAATTACGAAAGGTATATATGAAAATAATTATTTTCATTAATTATTTTTTCCATAATTTGTCTTAGTTAAAATTTGATTTTGGAAATGCATTAATTAAAGTGAAAAGACAAAGAATCCTATAAGGTAGGGTAATTAATAACTTCAATGACATAATATTGTAAATAATTAGAAAAACTCAAGGGTATTTTATATGGGTACTTCTCTTTTAATAATATAGATAGTAGACCAACAATGGGTTTTTAATGGTTAATGATTCCCCCCCCCCCCCCCCCATACTCTATTCACATCAAATTAAAGATTAAGGAATTTATCTCTCACAATTTGGCATCGTCAGTGGGGATAACAATGAAAAGTAAACTCTAACCCAAGAGTCCGATCCAAATTTTATCAGACCAAAATGGATCCTAAAACCAATAATTTGTCCGCAAAGTACTTTTCTGATCCGACGAAGCCATTTCGAGTCAAGAAAGCATTGCCACCACTGTGGAACCAAGCAGCAGTCCGGCCAATTATGGATCTCAGATATACCTCCTGGAAAGCTTTCTGGTGCCAATTAACGCAACTATTCCTACACTTCCTCCGGTAAGTGCTCTTATTAACCAAACTAACTCGAGGGGTAGGAACAACAATGTTAGTTCATCAGTTCTCAATGTTAGTTCATCAGTTGCCAGCAATGAACAAGTTAGCGGAAATTTGAAGGAATTTCCACAGTCGTGGGTCAAACATCTCAAAGCTAAGAGACTACTAGCATTCTTGAGGCTTGCCTCGAGACAATGAACGTCACTTAAACAAAATCCATCAGCAGCTGCAACGAAGTGAGAGAAATATTTGTAACAACCTTGTCCCTAGGATCATATTTTAACCATAACAACACTTTTCTTCAATCCAATACTTCATTTATTTCAATCTTAATCGTCTTACAAATAACTAGGTTCAATGAAAACCCGATAACGTAACAATAGTTTAAGAAAACGTAGTGAAAACCTTTAAAACGAAACAGAAATAGATGGCACCATCCCGACTTCTACTCCTGCACCTCCTCGATCATACCTGCAAGAAGGAGGGTGAGTAATTTGGATTACTCAGTGAGGGTAGGTTCTAGGAACCCACAACTCATCTCAGTTCACATAACACATCAAGCACAAGTCATAAGTTAATATCACCTAGCATTCATCTAACACGATTCTCTAAACTCTCTAATCCACAAGTTCTCAAGCTAATCACTATACACCTCGTGACCTTACACGCCTTCACCATTCTCTATATTCACTACCGATTCGGTACGCCAAACCGGCACACCAAACAGGCACATGCCAAACCGGCACTCGCCAAACCGGCACATGCCAAACCGGCACGCCAAACCGGCACATGCCAAACCGGCACTCGCCAAACCGGCACGCCAAACCGGCACATGCCAAACCGGCACTCGCCAAACCGGCACGCCAAACCGGCACATGCCAAACCGGCACTCGCCAAACCAGCACGCCAAACTGGCACTTCGTCACACTACGACACAACCCCATATCTCATCGACGACATCATAAAGACCTAGTCTCATCAACATTCAATCTTAACCAGATTCAGTATTATCACACAACCGGTTATTCTTTACATCCTATTATGTTCTAGGTTCTTTAACTCACATCATCAATCAACACACTTTTCATCACATCATCACAAACGAACAACTAGATCTAGGTTAACATTAACAAAGGACTAACTCCCTGAGATATTATAAAACATGAGAGAAGTCCACGACCGGGTCCTCACCTTAGCCTTTCTCGATGACGCGGATCCAGATCTAGAAGCAGAAGAAGAAAACCGAACAACACCACCACAGATCTGTACTCTCACACTCAATAGAAGATAGGAGAAGGGATTAGGAACCAGATCCATCACACCCAGTGACAAACCATAGATATGAAGAATGATAAACATGAGATCTGAGGCTTACCTTTCAGATCTAACTAACGAGGAGAACAATGATGAAGAAGAAGAAGCTGGCGAGGAGAGAGAAAGAGGAGAGAGAGGTGCGCGGAGAGAGAGAGGAGAGAGGAGAGAGGGAGACAGCGCGAGAGGGAGAAGAAGGCTGACGGCTAGGGCTTTCGGTCTCCCGGGATCTCTGCAGAGCTTCGCTACAAGTTTCTGGATGAGAAGAGGGGAGGGGCTGCAGCTCTATTTATAAGAAAACATAGGGAACCCTAGGTTTTTTGGACAAGTGGGCCGTAGAGGAGCCCATTAGTATTCCCAAAATTTTTAGGCCCGGTACTGGGCTGTTACAATCTCCCCCACTTAATAAAATTCGTCCCCGAATTCTGCGCGTCGGAACTCAAACCACAAACGTCCCAACCAACGTGGGCATCACGCGTCACTTGCCCACTAACCGTTCATGTACCATCATGGTTCATTAACCTTACGCAGATCCCTCTTCTTTTTATATTCCATCCCCCTTTCTAAGTCAACATTTCCTTGTGGTTCACCAACCCACCCAAACTCTTCTTATAGTTACAATGAGACGTATTCTTGTTGCTGGCTTCGGAATGTCTTCTAGGGTACTTATATCCTCATTTACTCGCCCCACGTGTGGTGTCATTGCGAAATCTAAACATCTGTTGTGGTGTGCTGCCGGCTTGTCACCACGCCTCCGCTGCGCTACTCTGATTTTCCTTGCTCCCCATGGTCTTTCGTCCAGGCATCCCCATCTGTGGATTCAACCATCCACCAGTGTCCTTTGATCCAGCAGCAACCTTATGTTCCTCCTAGCTCTTATAGGCTATTCCACTTGCTCCATGGTTCGATATGTCTCTTTTAACCTTGTCCTTAACTCTCCCCCACTTTCGATCAAGCGTATAGGGTTCCTAAACCACCATCTCTAATGACCTCGAATAACATGCTAGGACTACACTACTAGACTTAGGTGCACTCTACTTCTACTAATCATTTTTTTTTTTGCAAGAAGTTATGCATAAAACATACCGTGATCATTTCAGCTCATTGATGATCCCTAGCAACGAACATCCTCGGCTCTGGTGCTTGCCTCTTGGGTGGTGGTGGTAATGTCCCATCCGTTACTCTTGTCTTATGAACTCCACAATCCTTTACTATGTGACCTTGACGTTTGCAGCGAAAACATCTAGTATCCGATTGTTGTTTAAGCGGGAAATTCTTCTTAAGATGTCCCAACTGCTTGCACCGAAAACACATCCCATGCCAACACTCGTCCAGGTGCTTCTTTCCACACCTTCCACATAGTTGTTTAGGTGGAACTACGGTTTCTTCACTTGAGATTTCCAAAGTCCTCTTCACAGTTCTCGCATTCACTTTCTTAACTTGCTTACGTTCTTCTTCCAGCCCGACTTCCTGTTCCGATGCCTTTTCGATCAGCTCGTTTATGTTTTGGTATTCTCGGACGTTGCAACTATTCTTAAGCTCGATCCTCATACCTTTTAGGAATCTTCGTACCAGTTCTCGCTTTCCCATGTGATGCCCTGCAAACCTTCTCAGCCTGTTAAACTCTTCGCCATACTCTCTCACACTCCGGTTTCCTTGTTTTATATCCTGGAATTGACCCTCCATTCGATCAAGCGCTTCCCGTGGAAAGTATTTCTGGTTAAATTCTTCAAGGAAGTACGTCCAAGTCAGATCGTGATGTCCTTGCGCGTCTTCCACTATGCCTTCCCACCACACTAGGGCATCATCCTTTAAATGATGGATAGCCAGATCTTTGCGAAACTCCATTGGGCACCTTGCTGAGTCAAAGTTTCTGACCAACTGCCTCCTCCAATTGTCAGCTTCAATTGCATCTGCCTTTCCGCTGAAGAGTTCCGTCTGCATGTTCTTCATGTGTTTCATCATGTCCCAATACGAGGGTCCTTCTCCTTGCACTCCCACATGCAGTGGTGGAGGTGGATGTTTCACGGTGTTTCTCGTTTGCGGTTGTGCAGCTCCAACTTCTATCGGACCACCATTCCTTGGCGTTCGCCCTTGGTAGACCTCTCGGTACATCTGCAACTCCTCCAAAACTGCAACATCCACCACCATTTGACCCTTCTTTGGAACCCCTCTTGATGTGTCTCTCAACTCTGGCTCTATATCGATACAATTTCCACTCAAACTTGTAGCACATGATTTAGTCTTAGTGGCACGCTGAGCTGCTCTTTGGGTGGTGGTCATTGCCAATGTAACCTTGGTATTCTTTGGTGGCATCCTGATACAACAACTGGCGTGTCAGATTCTTGTCGCAAAAGAGTTCACTAAACTCGTCAAGTAAGCGAAGAGCTTCGGTCCGAATGGTGCCTTTATATTAATTTTTTTAAAAACCCCCATTTAGAAAAATGTTTGAAAACGCTTTTGAAACCCGTATGTAAACACTTACAATCTACACCTACCCACCCAGGACAGCACCGGATGAGTTTAACCCCCGCTCTGATACCAATTGTAACAACCCTGTCCCTAGGATCATATTTTAACCATAACAACACTTTTCTTCAATCCAATACTTCATTTATTTCAATCTTAATCGTCTTACAAATAACTAGGTTCAATGAAAACCCGATAACGTAACAATAGTTTAAGAAAACGTAGTGAAAACCTTTAAAACGAAACAGAAATAGATGGCACCATCCCGACTTCTACTCCTGCACCTCCTCGATCATACCTGCAAGAAGGAGGGTGAGTAATTTGGATTACTCAGTGAGGGTAGGTTCTAGGAACCCACAACTCATCTCAGTTCACATAACACATCAAGCACAAGTCATAAGTTAATATCACCTAGCATTCATCTAACACGATTCTCTAGACTCTCTAATCCACAACTTCTTAAGCTAATCACTATACACCTCGTGACCTTACACGCCTTCACCATTCTCTATATTCTCTACCGATTCGGTACGCCAAACCGGCACTCGCCAAACCGGCACATGCCAAACCGGCACTCGCCAAACCGGCACGCCAAACCGGCACGCCAAACCGGCACGCCAAACCGGCACATGCCAAACCGGCACTCGCCAAACCGGCACGCCAAACCGGCACATGCCAAACCGGCACTCGCCAAACCGGCACGCCAAACCGGCACATGCCAAACCGGCACGCCAAACTGGCACTTCGTCACACTACGACACAACCCCATATCTCATCGACGACATCATAAAGACCTAGTCTCATCAACATTCAATCTTAACCAGATTCAGTATTATCACACAACCGGTTATTCTTTACATCCTATTATGTTCTAGGTTCTTTAACTCACATCATCAATCAACACACTTTTCATCACATCATCACAAACGAACAACTAGATCTAGGTTAACATTAACAAAGGACTAACTCCCTGAGATATTATAAAACATGAGAGAAGTCCACGACCGGGTCCTCACCTTAGCCTTTCTCGATGACGCGGATCCAGATCTAGAAGCAGAAGAAGAAAACCGAACAACACCACCACAGATCTGTACTCTCACACTCAATAGAAGATATGAGAAGGGATTAGGAACCAAATCCATCACACCCAGTGACAAACCATAGATATGAAGAATGAGAAACATGAGATCTGAGGCTTACCTTTCAGATCTAACTAACGAGGAGAACAATGATGAAGAAGAAGAAGCTGGCGAGGAGAGAGAAAGAGGAGAGAGAGGTGCGCGGAGAGAGAGAGGAGAGAAGAGAGAGGAGAGAGGAGAGAGGGAGACAGCGCGAGAGGGAGAAGAAGGCTGACGGCTAGGGCTTTCGGTCTCCCGGGATCTCTGCAGAGCTTCGCTACAAGTTTCTGGATGAGAAGAGGGGAGGGGCTGCAGCTCTATTTATAAGAAAACATAGGGAACCCTAGGTTTTTTGGACAAGTGGGCCGTAGAGGAGCCCATTAGTATTCCCAAAATTTTTAGGCCCGGTACTGGGCTGTTACAATATTGGTGGTAGCCAGCTGGCCAATCCACATCCACCTTACACAACACCTCGAGATCTCTGGAGTAATGCACAACACGTGCGTTTTAGATATGCATAATAGTTAGAACGACCTGATTAGAGTATATAGGATACAGCCAAGATCATTATCCAGGATGCGCCATTTGATCTACCGCCTGAGATCGTGATTACTTTTATCTCTGTTATACTCTTTTGTGACTTGTTCGTTGTATTCATTATATTCATTTTCATTAATATCATTTTATTTCGTGTAAACTATTTTAAAATCTACTTTATATATTTTTTTTATTATTTTCCTAAACTTTATTTTATTCACATTAATATCTGATTAAAATATTTTACCCACAAATACCGTGATCAGTTCTTAAGGGTTGATTGACAAGAGTTGTATCTTTATATTTTTTTTTCTGTAGAACTAAGACTGTAGATTTATATAGTGCAGCTATAAATAACTATGTTGTATGATTTTGGTTGTAGGTTATAAAATATTTAATGACTTGGATATAAATTTTCTAAAGAAAAAAATAAATGCTCTAGGTTTATTACTCTCTAGAGCCAAAAACAAAGAAAAAGGAAAGAACAATTAGTAGCTTTCAAAAATATTTTCAAAGCATAATTGAAAAACATTTATGCTTTAGAAATAATTTGGATTTTAGAAAGGTTCTGCAACATTTTCAAAGCACTTGAAAATCATCCCCTTAGTATTATGATGTCTGCCATATGTCTGTTGAATTGAAATGACAGTCAAAATTAAATTCATCACAAGACTAATATGAAAAAACAAATAGGATAAACAAAATATAACTCAACACTCAACAACTCTGTAGATTTCTCCTTTATTTCGCTGTTAAAAGTATAATTATAATAATTATCTTACATTTTATATGTTATCTTTTTTATTAGATTTTTGGTTATTATTTTAGGCATAATTGTTTTATATAAATAATAAACTAGTTATTTAGATTTCGAAATTTTAAATAACAGTAAAAATATAAAAAAAATTGAAGACCAACTACTCCTGTAATAAAATATATAATGAGTAGAAAAAATTAAATTAAAGATAAAATACTACCAAATTGATAATTTGGTAAACTGCTTCTTTGTGTGGAATGAAGTTATTAATTTGTTATTTTTTAGATGTTAAGACATTAGATCTGTTTATTTCGGATATCAGTTCAGTTTTGGGGGTGTGTCTTTTCAGGTTTTAAAATTCTATTAAATATCTGTAATCTAAATTCATATTTTGTTTGGTGGTTATAGTGTTGAGGGATTTTGGGTTTTTTTGGTGATATATTTTTTTTGTGATAAACCAAAATTAATTAGTATTTGTTTGGTTTCATATTATCAAAATTTTAAACAAACATGATTCAACCAATCTTTCATATTATAATTTCTAAACGTATTCATAATATAAAATCTTACTGTAAAAAATATATATATATATATATATATATATATAAAATCAAATCTAACGATGGAGGGTGGAGATCATACTTTTGTGGAAACATTATTCTGTTGCTGGTGGTCTAATGATGGAAATGGTTCTAATCAATGCCAATGTATGCATCATTTACTCATCATGCTACTAAATTTTATAACTTTCATATGCTTTATTTATTTCATTTGCTTTATTTATCATTGTCTAAGTTTCGTTACTTTTTATTTATTCTGTAGAGCGTTAAGATTAACATGTCTTTAAAAAAAGAACCAATGAATCAGTTTGATTCACTTCTCTCACAAGGAAGTTCCAAAATTTTTAAAAAAAACTTTTCACTCAAGCCCCTCATGCGGTTCATACCGAACAACCCTACATCCATACAAAATTGGATTTCTCTTGACAACCCGAGTTACGTATTTGATGATTTGCCCAATGAGCTAAGTTGTATACAATTTTATTTTCAATATATTAAAAAATATTTGGTGATAAAGTCTATTTTATTATTAATTAATTTTCTTTAAGAACTTTATCTTTCTATTATATTGAACAAATATTTCTTTCAATATTAGTTAACGGTATCTTAATATTTATTAAAATCTTTTTTGGATTTTTACATACACATATATATGCACTTTGAAGTGAATACCTATATAAAAAAATATTCATCGCAAGTGAACATTCAAATTCAGACGTAATATATAATATTTTTATTTTTAAATCTTCATTTCACCATTAACCAAATTGTAATGAAATGATTTGTCTTCCTAATTTTATTTTTTTCTTCAACAATTATCGGGTTTAAAGAATGACTAAAATGAATAGGAGAAGTGATTTTATATAGGTTTAATATAGCGAGCATTCAATTCACATTGTATCTCCAAAAAATACCGAATTGAATGACATATATTTTTCGCTTGGCAATCAATCCTCAATGTATATATTGCCATACCCTAAAAATGTGAAATATACCATTTTGTATCATTAACTAACCTTTTCAAACACTCAAGAAAATTAATAGTGCCCAAACCTACACGCAGACGTTTTAATTCGGTATGCATACATTTGTTTGACATCGGTTTGATATTTTTAACCATAATATTATAATTTTTATCTATGACAATTTCTCCTTTTCGTTCTCTTCAAATCACAAACTTACGTGCATGAATACACAAGGTCATAAAATACAGCAATATGTTTAACATCAACATAACTTTCGTTAAAGATCGTACGATATGACACAAACATTGTCTTCTTCGTCGGCTGAATGGATTTTCAGTTCTTACATGCGTGTGAGACTGTCTTCAAAAAATGTTTACGGTTTTCTCGATTAGTGTTATAAGCATGTCAATGATTGATGTGAGATTTTCTATGCAAAAACACAAGTTTATCTTCTAGGCTGCTTGCCATGGTGATAGTGTAGTAAAAACATTTATCGTGTGTGTCGTTTACTTTTACCATATAGTTGCGTTGTGGCTGACTTAAATAATCTAGCTGACTTATGAGAAATAAGCTGAGTTATGAACATAAGTCAGCCGATCGTTACGGCTGACTTAAAAAAATCTGGCTGGTTTATGTGATAACGGCTGAGTTACGGTCAAATATTACGACTGACTTATACATCAGCGGGCTGGTTTCTGGAAAATCCGGCTGAGTTCTAGTTACCATACGGCTAAGTTAACTATCGCGTTTGGTTAATTGATCGTCGACCGACCGATTTATGAGATGTTTTTACAGCTGAGTTATATTTAATCAGCCGTAGTAAAATGGAGTAACAGTAAACTCAGCTGATTTACGGCTGAATTTTTAGCGAAAGATTATTTACTAGAATAGCATTCATTTGCCGGCTGGTTTATTTAACGATACAGCTGACTTCTTGCGTTTCATCTTTGTTATGGCTGATTATTAACAAAAAAATTAATTACTAAAATAGTATTCACATTTTAACTGACTTACGGTGTACTTAGTGGCTGACTTATTGTGGCTGACATAAATGTTCGTTTGGTGGCTGAATTACCGATTTTCCATGTCATCATCCATGTCAGCTTTTATTTTCCATGTCATTACTAACTACAACAACGAAATTAGGGTTTATGTTATAGACGCCGCTCTCTGTTTTTCACCTTCTTCTCTTTCTCTAAAATCTTATGGATCCAGTGATTATTGTTTCAGGTAACTGGATTAAGAAAAACAGATATGTATTCACACCCGACAGTAGAGGATGTATTGTTCTGCATGCAGATGAGAAAACAACACACGACGAACTCGCAAAGTCAGTACTCGATGATTACGGATTGAATGAGTCGAGCCATCTGATTCAGCTAAGCTACCAGTTCTCGAATAAAGCTTTGAAAACAATGGCTCACGACACGCCACCAGTTACATCTCCAATACTCGTCAATTGCAAATATTTTTAAGCCTAAGGAAAACTGAAAGATTACGTCTCTGTGTAGAGATTACAGAGAACGAGGATGATGAGATCAGCCGGAAAGACGGAGCGGGAGAGAAGAGTAATATATTATACAGTTTCAGCTCAGAAGTTGAATCTAGATACGATGGTTTTAGTTTGGAGGAGCAACAGAATGACAATGAGAATACCTTCTCTAATATCTTGGACGGAGAAAAACAGAAAGATGTTGGAGAAGATGAAGAAGCCGAAGAAGATAGTGAATTTGATAGCCGATTTGATATGTTCGACGACTCAGATGGTGCGTCATCCGAAGATGATAACTTTAGCTCATATGGTGAGTCTCCAGCACAAGACGAAGATTCACCGACACTACCGCCTAAAAAGAGATCTCAGACGACTGAAACTTCTTACAATTGGACCGGATCTAAAGGGGATTTAGAGGTTCTAAGCCTGGAGATGTCTTCGCTAAACCTTGCTGTTGGGCAACGATACCAGAGTAAAGCTGAGTTGGAAAGACGACTGAAACTTCTTACAGTGAGAGATCATTTTGATTTTGATGTGGAAGTATCCAATCCAGATTTACTCATTGTTAAATGTTGGGTTGGTAAATGTCTCTCGAGAATTCGTGCTTCAACACGAGGGGATTCCCCGACATTCTATGTTCGTATTTACGATTCGGAACATACATGTTCTGTAACTAAGCGTTCTAATCGATCCCGACAAGCAACACCAGATATTTTAGGAGAATTGTACATAAAATTTCTCGGCGACGTTGGTCCGGCCGTTCGACCTACGAGTTTGGGAATAGCTCTCAATAAACAGTTTGGTCTCAAGGTAATTTTTGTAGTAAGGCTGACTTATATCAACGTTACAGCTGAGTTATATCTACACTTTGTGGCTGACTTATATTAACGTCCGGATGTGCTAGTTAAGTGATAGGCTGAGTTATATAAACATCGAACGATGCGGCTGAGTTAGTTGAATTATCTGGCTGGTTTATTTAAACTTCAACATTTCGGCTGAGTTAGTTAAGTATATGGGCTGGGTTATTTCTACGTTACGGCTGAGTTATTTAAGTTATCCGACTGAGTTATTTATACGTTCAAGCTGAGTTACTTAAGTGATTTGGCTGAGTTGTTATTTGTATTCATTTGGGTAGATGGATTATTGGAAATCATATACGACTCTGAAATTTGCAAGGGAAATCGATATGGGAACACCTGAGAGTGGTTTTGAAAACTTGCCTTCTTACTTATTCATGATAAGAAGGGCAAATCCTGATACAATAACTCTTCTTCAAATCGATGAGTTTGGAAGATTCTTGTATGTATTCCTTGCGTTTAGCGCGAGCATAGATGGGTTTCTTTTCATGCGCAAAGTTGTGGTTGTCGATGGTACGTTTCTTAATGGCAAATACAAAGGGACGCTTCTAACAACACTAGCTCAGGATGGTAACTTTCAGATTTTTCCAATCGCCTTCAGTGTAGTTGATACAGAAAATGACGATTCGTGGAACTGGTTTTTTACGCAACTAAAAGTTTTGATTCCTGACGACAAGGGTCTTGCGATAATCTCAGATAGGCGTAACTCGATTGGGAAGGCTATTCGAACTGTGTATCTGTTGGCTTCTCGAGGAATTTGCACTTACCATTTATATAAGAACATTTTGGGACGGTACAAAGGGAAAGATGTATTTCTTCTGGTGAAGAAAGCGGCAAGATGTTTCAGGATGCCTGACTTTAATGCAATGTTCGAGGAGATTAAAGCTATTGATCTTGACCTTCATGGGTACCTCCAAAGAGCCGATGTCAAACTGTGGGCGCGTGTTCATTTCCCAGGCGAAAGGTACAACTTGATGACTACGAACATAGCGGAATCAATGAATAGAGCATTATCAAATGCTAGAGGTCTTAACATTGTTTGACTACTAGAATAGCTACGGGTTATGATGACCAGATGGTTTGCTGAACGGATAGAGGATACTGAATCGCAGCGAGCAACTAATTCGTGGGGCATGATATCCCAAAATTCCTCAAGTACCTCCGGCTCAGGGGGGGACCAGAAAAGGCCTTTCCTAGCTACGCCATGCGTTCAATACAAAATCTGGAGAAACTACTACTTGTAAGTCAGCCGTACTTATTAAATAAGTTAGGCGTTTCATTTAGTAAGTCAGCCTAAGTAAATATCATAAGTCAGCCGTATTAAAGATAAGTCAGCCTAAATAGATTTCATAAGTAAGCCGTATCAATGATAAGTCAGACTAAATAGATGTCATAAGTCAGCCTTATATTTTAGTAAGTCAGCCTAAATAGATTTCATAACTCAGTCTCTAATGTTTTTCATTGTTCATTTTTTATTTATAATAGGATCGTTTTACTACCGCGAGACTGTACAAAGAATCGATACTCATCACACTGAAGTTACATATGGTGAGTCTTTGCATGTTGTTAACTTGGAAAAAAGAAAGTGCACATGCCAGCGTTTCCAGCTGGAGAGATTACCATGTTTGCATGCAATTGCTGCTGCGGAGTCCAGGAATGTTTGTCGTATATCCATGTGCAGTCCTTACTATACCATCGCTTATTTGGTGAGCGCATACGCCAATTCAGTCATGCCGGTTGATTCAGCGCTACCAGTTCCAGATAACGTGGTTAACCTAGCATGCTTTCCCCCGTCTATTCGTCTTCAGCCAGGAAGGCCTAAGAAAAATAGGATGAAATCTGCTTTAGAGGTTGCACTTGAAAACAAACGTCCTAGGAAAGAACACACATGTTCTCGTTGTAGACAGAGTGGACATAATGTGAAAACTTGTCCGATTTAAAAGTGTTGTATTGATATGTAGACTATGTTGTATTACAGCTGAGTTATTGATTTTAATGTTTCTAATTATGGCTGAGTTATTGACATGCTAGGACTGAGTTATAGTATATTGCGGCTGAGTTAAATAAAAGTGTAAGTTTAATAAAAGGCTGAGTTAGAGTATACCGTGACCCAGTTAAATAAAAGGCTGAGTTATTAATATATTGTGGCTGAGTTAATTAAAAGGCTAAGTTAAGTAAAAGGCTGATTTAAATAAAAGGCGTAGTTAATAATTTACTGCGGCTGAGTTAATAATATTACAGCGGCCGAGTTACATAAAAGCTACGGCTGACTTTCAAAATAACATAACTAAATACCAAACGCAAAATTTCTAAAAACCAAAGTTATCAGGTCCAAATTCTTCAAAAATATCCACGAGAGCAAGCCAAACTCTGGTTAGCATCCAATCAGGCTTCTGCCCACCAAGCGCCCAATTCCTCTTCAACACCCGCATTTGATGACGAAATATCGTTCTGGCTACGCGATTAAAATTCTCCCAAACTTTGTAATTATGCTTCCAATCTCAAGTGTTATTTCGCTAAAAAATAAATAAAATAACATAACGAATATTAGAAACATACAGCTGTTAATGGATGCTTACAGCGAGTTCAAGAAACCAGTGTTCCTTAAAATGAGCAGGAATGACACGGTAAGTCGGCCACTCATGAACCCACCCTTCTCGAAGAATGGGCGGGATCGGAACCGATAGATCATGCAAGAATGTAAACCTCTCTACGGTGGTTTTGGAAACATTTACACCAAAACCAGGGTTCAGAAAGGGTAGGTTATCCCGATCTGCCGAGCTTAGAATAGCATTGACATTGTTCGCTAGCGATAGAGACCAACCAGGGACAACCGACATAACTGTTACTATAATACAAGAGAAAAGCGACAAGAGGACTATATATAGAGAGGTATTAGAATGCCAAAGGTAAAGATTAGGTTACACAAAGCAGCTGAGTTATTGAAATATAAGACTGAGTTATTTTGTTCCCGCCCAAAAACACGAAACGTTGCGGTTATGGCGGCTGAGTTATTGACATGCTACGACTAGTCACAATTAAATTGAAATTAACGGCTGAGTTATTGAAATATAAGACTGAGTTATTTAGTTCCCGCCCAAAAACACGAAACGTTGTGGTAAGGGCGGCTGAGTTATTGACATGATACGACTGAGTTATCTTTAAGATAAATTTATTGACATGACACGGCTGAGTTATTGACATGGTAAGGCTGAGTTAATGACATGGTACGGTCGAGTTATTCATTCTCTTACGGGCTGATTTATTTAGTTCATGAACGGTTTCCCAGAAATACGAAACATGAAACGTTGCATGCCATGCCAGGAACATGAAAGGTCGCCTTCTCGAAAACAGAAGACCCCTTTTCAACTCTTTATATAAACACACAATCAGTTCACCCTTGTCGACACAAACTAATTATCTTAGAAAATGGAAGGTTTCCTGATTCTCGAAATGCCTGAAGAAATTCAAGCGTTAGTTGTTGAACGTGTGGCCAGTAATTCCATTAAAGATCTTTATAACCTCAGAGCATCATGCAAGTCGATGAAGACGTTAACAGAGCAGCGTAGGGTATATCATTTTTTGATTTGCTATCATATCCATGGGAAGCCCCTATGCCTATTACGTTGTTCCCAACTTGTTACGCTGAGGGAAACCCAAGCACACTATATATGAAGGGTGTCCAATTTTTCTTCACATATGAGCTTCGAGAAGAAGGTCTTACTCTCATGAAGAGTGCAGCGGATGCAGGATATGAGCGTGCCGTGTATGCATACGCAATGATTAGGAAACATTTTTGGAATGAAGAGGAGTACTTTGCTCGTTTTACAAGGGAATCTGCTGCTAGGGTTGGGGAACTAGTGCGATCTGTGAAATGGGGATGGGGTTTGTGGCAAGGCACGACTTCTGCTCAAAGAAGTTGGAGTTCATTTCATCGGTAATGCCATCGTTCACCAGTTGCCAATGTTGTGCTGTTGTGGAAAGAAACTGGTTCAGCCTGTGGACCATTGGTACTAGTAAGAGTGACAACATGTGTGACCGTTGTTTCTGGATTAAAGAGGTTGGGCTGTTCTTCCGTGATTTTGAACCGATGAGCTTGATATTTGACACAAGCAAGTGGTGAAGATGTATTATTATTTTGATTTTCTTTGCAATTTCAGTTTGTAGAATATTGGTTGTATTACAGCTGGGTTATGGATTTTAGTGTTTTCTTTGAAATTTCAATTTCTGTATACAAAGTGGCTGATTTAACTAAATAATGCGACCGAGTTATTAATTAGTTGATAATACGAGAGATCTCATAATACAAAGTGGCTGAGTTAACTAAATAATGCGACCGAGTTATTAATTAGTTGATAATACAAGAGATCTCGTAATACAAAGTGGCTGAGTTAACTAAATTTATTGAAATTTACGGCATTGTTTGAACAGTACGACTGAGTTATTGAAATTTACTAAATACGAAACTTCGCATTCTCGGGTTATTTATTCTCTACATGCTGAGTTATTGAAATTAACGGCTGGGTTATTATTCCCTACCGGCTGAGTTATTGAACTTTCAGCTGAGTTATTGAAATTGATGGCTAGGTTATTATTACCTACCGGTTGAGTTATTGAACTTTCAGCTGAGTTATTGAAATTGACGGCTGGGTTATTTATTCCCTACAGGCTTAGTTATTGAACTCTCAGCTGAGTTATTGAAATTGATGGCTGGATTAATTATTATCTATCGGCTATGTTATGTTATATAGAAGAGACTTAAACCGGAATAAATAGAGAACATTACAAGTCCAAAAGAGGCAGAGTACATTACAAAAGTTAAGAAAAGGAAACAAACCAAAGGACCTAGCTAGTACATTCATTACAACCTTAGGCAGTACGACCGGTGAGACGAAGGGACGACGAAGTTGAGACAGAAGCAATGTGACCTGCAGAACAAGACAAAACAAGCAAGTTAAACCAAAAGCAATGATTGGGAGAATGAACACTTTTTGCAATTCAACTCCAACAGAAAAGACTCACCACTCTTTATGGTCAAGTGTTTGCTCAATATTTCAGAACACTCTTTGTTTTCCAGACATACACACATCAATGGAGAAGTTTTCCCATCTCCAACCACATTGAACAAAATTAAGTCTCCTATGTCGTATCTGTTATCAAAACAGAACTTTCTCCAGCCTTTTCTGATGTAATATATGCCGCCTGATTTGTTAAATCGCAAACTCACAGTCCATGAGTTTCCCTCTTTGTTCACTAGTATCGTCTCTTGGCATTGTTTATTCAAAGCAGTAGAACGCGTAGCGGCAACAGGAAGATGCTGCAAACACAGAATGTTAAGATGCTGCAAACTCAAGTTTGTCTTCTTTTAGATTTTATATAGAGACACAAAACGTAAACTACTCACAAGTTTGTCTTCTTTCAGATTTGAAGCAGTGACCTCAGTCAAAAAACAGTTGTCGAATGAGAAAGAATACATTACCCATGTTCCTCCTGAAACATAAGAAATAATTTTCTAAGTCAAAAAAATCTCACAAGATTGCTATGCTATTACGGTTAACTTTGATTGAAGCATCACCCGCAGCATCATCATCCACGTCGACTTCCTCCTTGATGACGTGAGGATGTGTATATTGAATCTCACAACAGCTAGGACCAAAAGGAGTGACATGAAACACCATGTCTCCTTCGAGTTTGAAAATTGCAATGTCACCGATTCGAAGGTCATGTGCTGTGGTGTCTTCCCAACCTACGTTGAGTCTCCTGCCTTCTTGTATCACTTCCCAAGTGTTATCTGAAGTGTCCGATCTTAGTTTCCATGTTGTCTGGTTCGTCTTCCCTTCTATGTGCTTTGAGAAGAAGGCAAGTGGTATTGTCTGCAAGTCAGAAAAGGCAAAGTTAAGCAAAAATCAAAATTAGGAACCAGTAAAGAGTGTGTATACCACGCCACTCTGGAAACCAGTAAGCAGAGACTGGAAGAAATGAGTTTCATGCGGAATCGCCATCTGCAAACAAGAAACGAATGTAAGTCTGAGTTTTTGAGATTCAAACTGAGATCGAGTTCAAACCCTAATCGAGTAAAACCCAAATCAAAACGTACAACGAAGAAGTCAAGATGCAACCTAATCTAAATCAAGAAAAAATCAACAAGTTTAAGGCTTCGATCTACCTTGAGTACACGAAGAAATGAAATCGCCTAAAAGGGTCGCTGAGAGCTTTTTTTCGTGAGAGAGATACGGAAACGTCGATAATGATTTTTTTTTTCATTTTCCAAAGCCGTATACATTATTCCACCGATCCAGTCATATCATGCCACGTGGATTTGTTGATCTCTTAAAATATTCCAGAGAAATTTAAATTAGCGGCTGGGTTATTGAACTTAAGGCTGGGTTTTTGAAATTAACGGCTGGGTTATTGAACTTTAGGGCTGAGTAAATAAAATTCACGGCTCAGTTATTGAAATTTGACGGCTGGGTTATTGAACTATAAGCCTGAGTTATGTTAAATTAAGGCTGGGTTGTTGAAATTAACGGCTGTGTTATTGAACTTTAAGGCTGAGTAAATGAAATGCACGGCTGAGTTATTGAACAATACGACTGAGTTATTGAATTGTACGGCTGGGTTATTGAACTATAAGCCTGAGTTATGTTAGATTAAGGCTGGATTATTGATAAACGACACAAGACTACATTAATGAATAATAGCAAAATATGCCCACAAATAACACACAAACCACCACATTCCTTACACATCGCCCCTCTGGTTCCGTCTTGATTCCTTCAAACTCTTTCTCCAACCAACCGAATTTAGCCCTGATATCGGTCAAGTCTTTGTTCATGTCACTCATTACTAACTTCATATCCTCAACCTCTTCTACCAAACACTCATCAGCCCATTTGAATAAATGTCTCTACTTGCATTAATATAATCAGATATCAGTAGCACGAAATGAATATATGGAAAATAAGAACAAAATTTAACCTTATTATATCCTCTTGCACAACAATAGTACAATCTTCCTGGATTTTTAGCTGATCCGGATGTACATATCTTTGAGGCTGCACGACACCAACACTGTTTTGGCGTTCCTCTCTCCCCATTCGTACGTACTCAGTTTACATTTCCTGATGAGATAGTGTTAGAGGAGGAAGACATTTTTCCTTTAGAACCCTAATCCCCACTTTCTCCTCTGAAAAAGTTGCTTTATTACATCGTTATATAGAGCTGGGCCAGGTCTGAGTTAGAATATTTTCAAGTTCCCGCACAAACATATTTTCAAGTTCCCACCCAATGGCTGAGTTATTGGCTTGTTACGGCTGAGTTTATGTTTAGGATAATTTTATGTTTTAGGTTTAGTGTTAAGTATTTGGGGTTTACGGTTTAGGGTGTAGGGTTTATGGTTTAGGTACCACTGTAAAATATAAGAAATTACACAAATTCAATTGAAAAAAAAAATTTATATATTGTACTTTGTATTTGGTGCGTTCAACACCTATATAGTTACATAAGTTTTTGAGTATTTGTAAGACAACTTATACCTCAAGATCATGGTCAATCCAAAACTTTTAAATTCAATGAAGTATACACATTGTGTTGATTACATATTCATCTAAAACTGATAATATTAATTTATAATAACTTTTTAAAGTACATTTCCTAATATTAGGGTATGTTTGTGGTATGGCTGAGTTATATAAGGCAAGACGGCTGGATTATAGAAACGTTGCGGCTGGGTTATATTAAACTTTTTCGATTTTAGGGTATGTTTGTGGTATGACTTAGTTATACAAGGCTAGACGGCTGGATTAGGGTTATATTAATTTTTTTTTGATTTTAAGGTATGTTTGTGGTATGACTGAGTTATATAAGGCTAGACGGCTTGATTATAGAAACGTTGCGGCTGGGTTATATAAAATATACCATTAGCAAAAAATAGACAAATCGTTCAAAGGCTACTCAAACTGTGAATACATGTCAGTTCCTCCTTCATCCAGGATCTCTGCTGCCATCTTCACCCGTATACCTTGAATATTCCTATAATTTATCCCAGCAAAAGTCACGCCAAGCGCTAAGCATTCCACAAACTTCAATGCATACACTCCACAATCACCAATTTGGATGTTTTGGGGAATGTAATCATCTTTCCTCCTTAGGAATGAAAACTGCTTCTTTCTGTGTTTTCGGAATTTGGAAGGAATATTTTCATTCAACATCGTAGGTAGCATTTGCATAAGAGGCTTAAATGCATCAACCATTCTCTTTTCACTTTCGTCTGTGACGTGTCCAATGATTGGATCATAGTAGTCAATCTTCTCATTAAGCAGATCCACGTGAAACGCCACCCAATGATCGCCTCCAGTTTGAAGCACTCCGTACAGGTGATCCACATCCTCATACCACTTCAAGTTTATAGAACAGTGTGCGGGCATCCTACCGTTTATTAACTCTTCATAGCCATTACCGGTGAATTTCATCCGCTTAGGATTGAGCTTGTACTGCTGGTAATCGCGAACCCAATAACTGAGAAACCAGACGTCAATAAATGCAATGCGCTTGGACCAGAATGGGATGGGATCTCGCATGGACCTTTTGATGAGGATTCGTAGAAACGCACTAACATGCTACGCAAAAACAAAAAATCAAGTCAATATAATAGAATCTATAACTCAGTCGTAACAAAACACATAACTCAGCCACATAGTATACTAAACTCAGCCACAAAGTATACTAAATTCAGCCACATAGTATACTTAACTCAGCCGTAAAGAATAATAAACTAAGCTACTTAGTCTTCTTTAACTCAGCCTTAAAGAAAACGTAACTCAGTCACATAAAATTTATAACTCAGCCGTAAGGAATACTTACATCATCATACAGCCATCCATATCGAATGTCTTTCCACGGTCTTTCAGTGATGATGATTCTGTAGAGCTCACCCTCATGGGCCGCTGTTGGGGTAGTGGGAACGTCTTTATGTTTCTCTAGGTGTTCCTTAAGTTTATCCCATTTTTCTGGATCAACCGGTGCAAAAGGATCATATATTACTGGTGAAGGTAATAAATTATTCCTCATGCACGTCGTTACATTTTCTCCAATCTGAGGAAAAACTGGTGCTGGAGAAGCATTATCAGAGAGTTGCAATGCAGACCCAGTTGCAGATAACTGAACATTTTTCTCCCGATATTGTTTTATTCTTTCGGAACTGATCCTATCCTCTTCATCCTCATCAGACTCCGGAAGCACTTCGTCTCGTGTTGCGAGAAATTCGTCAGTAATATCCGCAAGCTCACTGTCGGCTTGAGGTACAGGTAATGTTATTACACCACGACGCTTCCTTTTTGCGACTGGATTCTGTAACTCAGCCATTTCTTTCTTCTTCAACTCAGCCGCCTTCTTTTCCTCAGCCTTTTGTTGCCTTGTCTCAGCCGCTTTTTTTTCCTTTTTTCAGCCGCCTCCTTCTTCTTTAACTCAGCATCTTCTTTCCTACTTACAGCCGTTTCGTTATTCTTAGGAGACGCATCCTTCCTTCCTAACTCAGCCGCCTCTTTGTCCTACTCTTTAACCTCATATCCTTTTTGTTTAAACCTTATCATGTTCCCGCGTCCTAAGGCTGGGTCCTTTGCAGGAGAATTACCAACGAAATCAACTGTCTCCCAAATTCTTAGCAGGTGTACTATGGCCAGGGCCTTAGCAGGTGGACTATTGACTAGCTGCTGCGGAAAAAAGTTCGGCGGTGGCGGTGATAGTGATGGCAACGTTAATGATTGTTGGGGAACTTTAGAGAAGTACTCGTCCACTGCAACTCTGACTAAATCAGGAATGTTCGTATAACTGGACTCGATTCTAGATAACCGCGCGTCGAAATTTTCGAATCTGTTCTCGTGGCTGTCTATTTTTGAGACAATTCTATCCAGAGTATACATTATTCTCAACATTATCGGATTTTCCCCAATATCATCCTTACCTTCCTTCTCGTAAGCACCCTTTCCCTCCACAGCAGCTTCATCCTCTTGGAAGCTGCTCACTTTCTTCTGCTTCTTAATGGGTGGCTCAGCCTTTTACGAAACACCATAAACCTTTGCGTTTGTTTGTTTGGATTTCATCTGTGTTCCCTAAAAACCTCTAACAAACCGATATGCATATATGTCTGTTATCAAGTTAACGAGTTGCGGGTCATCTGCTTCATCCGGCCACTGAGGAAACATCTCTTCTACGGAGTCCTTCATAACCATTTTTCTCACGCACACCTACAAAATCAGCCACCGGATACATAATAACTCAGCTATCAAAGTACTAATAACTCAGCCACATAGTACCAAAAACCCAGCCACCATATAAACACTATCTCATCCATTAAATAACTAATACCAAAAAACCCAGCCACTATGTACATACTAACTCAGCCATCAAAACTCATACCAAGAGGCTGAGATATTGTTTATATGGTGGCTGGGTTTTTGGTGCTTTGATACTACTTTTATGTGTTCATAAAACAACTAATAACTCAGCCATAAAATAACTAATAACTCAGACACTTTATACATGCTAACTCAGCCATCAAATAACTAATACCAAAAACCCCAGCCACTTAAGTACATAAGTATTTATAACTCAGCCAACAAATAAATAATAAATCAGTTGACACCTTACCTCGCCATGTTTTCTAATCTCCTCAGTAATGACAGTATCAAAACTTGAACGTGTACGCTTTCCACCCCATCGAAAAAGTGTAACTTCTTGCTCATTGACCACTCTCCCAAAACGCTCTCCAAAACAAATGACAGATTCATACGCCCAAACCAACAACACGTCCTTCAGACCGCTTATGGTGTATGTCCTTCCTTGTGGATTCAACATCTTAATAGAGTCAACAAGAACTTCATATGCAGTCCGCCCCCATGGATATGTCATCATGGCTTCATCGTCGAATACTCTTTTTTCACTTTCAAACCGTATCCTAGAATTATGATGCAAAGCATAAAGTCCCATGGCTTGAAGAAGTAACAGCCCTAACCATTTACGCTTTTCAAAACTCCAGGCCGGACATACCTCTAATGCTGCCCTCAGTTCATCTAACTTGGGTCCCACCCCAAGCGGCAGATTCAACTCCTCCCAAAACGCTTTGTATTGGTCATGTTCAAAACTTTCTGT